>JAVALU010002558.1:67500-178470 GCA_030770095.1 Gila robusta | reverse complement strand
TCCTCTAACGTTTAGTGTTCGGTTACCGTTTTAGTTACCGTTTCCTAAAGTTCCATATCATAAATTTGAAAATAAATGTTCGATATTAACGTTCTGTTAACCTTCCAGGAACAAAAAAAAGCCGTTAGCAGGTTAACGGCCCTGAGAGAATTAAACATCCTCAGGGAAATCTACATAAAAACAAACCGTCACAATAATATTCCATATATCTTCGATGGATTAAATGAATTCAGAAACACTGGTCTATCTGCAAACGTCCGTTTGTATGTAACTTCATTCATTAATATCAAAAAGACTATTGAGCTCACTTGTTTACACTGTAACGTTACACGAGTGACGCGACGCGCCAAACTACTGACTGAGTTCTGGACGCGCGCGATTATATTTAACATAACGGTTCTCGTTTATTATAATAATACAAGCGTTAAGAGCGAAACGTTCTGACCGTATGAACGGAACCCGTCTCACCGTATTTGTTGGGTTCTCTGTTGTACTGGAGGATGGGCACCGACCCCCGCCGCTCCGCGCGCTCGCCCTCACAGACACCGGCGTCAAACACCGTGTCTCCGTCCGTTTCGTCTCCAAACGCGCTCTCATGCGCGGCCACCGGCACGACCCTGAACCTCTCGCTCATGTTGGTCGTCCGTGAATCGGACCTGTCCGGTGTCTGATAAACTTCAGGGATCAGACGGCTTACGCCCGTGATTCATAGCCGGTAATCTGACAGTTTGTGAGGGCGCGCGGCGCGCACAGAGGCGTGAATGTGTGTGAGGCGCGTCCGTGCAGAATGCGCTGCGCTCATTGGCTGAGAGCCGAACGGGGCTTCGTATAAATAACAGAACCATGCTGGAGATCACAGTTTGGGATTTAAGTGCTCACAGTCCCATCAAGTTTAACTTTTAAAAATGAATAAATTGCATTGAGCCATTCAAACCATGTTTACAAAAAACACATTTCAATTTTTTATTTTATTTTATTAATTAATGTACAGTAGGTATGTATGTATGTATTTATTTATGTGTGTGTGTGTGTGTGTGTGTGTGTGTGTGTGTGTGTAGTCCTACAGTAGGGTGAATTGCCCTAATGTGGGACAATTTTTCACTTCAGACTTCTGTGACATATTGCGATGTGTAACCAAAACATTAAATCCACACCCAATACCATTTTAAAAACCCTAGTATGTGTCCTAATCAAATCAAAAGAGAACATTCAGATAACCCATTCATTAGAGAAATTATAGACATATTAGTGCTCTTATTGCAAGTCGTCTGAGACCAATCTGCAGCTTCCTAATGTGGGACAGAAAAATCTATGGTAAAAGACCAAAAATCACATTGATACATGTAGAATAGTAAAATCTTATTTTATTTTAGATTCTCTCTTAAATCTTAGTTAGTAATTTTCTTGGTTATGAATGGATGAAACACCATCCTCAACAATCTGCCTATCCTCCTCTATGGCTCCTTTCATCCTGTCCTGCCTCCACTGATTACGTTTCTTTATCTTATCCTTTCCCTGTTTCTGCCTTTCTTTCTGCGTCTGACAATCTGTCCCTGTCTTTCTCACCTTTGCCAATGTGATCTGAAATACATTTCATTGAATTAATCAGATGCATAAAATAAAGTGGAATGGCTTTATTGGTTTACTACTGCGTTTTTAAATTCAGAGCTATTTTTCATTTTAAGTCAACTACCTACCTTTTACACACACACACACACACACACACACACACACACACACACACACACACACACACAAGACTAAAACCATGTAAATAACCATGTTTGTCCCACAAACCATGCATGCCCCACCACACCTTTTTGACTGATTGAAGTACTGTCCCACATTAGGCTGATCATGCTGTCCCGGATTTGGAAACCACATTTCCTAATGTGGGACACTAGGAAATTTGATAAATAAAAAAATATATAGGCTAGTTTATACACACAAAGTTACACTATTTTTTGATGGACAAACATTTCATAAGCATATTAGACTAAAAAGTAGCATTGCTGTGTTTAAAATGTATTTAACTCCTTAACATCAAATTTGTTAAAACTCTATGTCACCATCCTTCGGATGGTCTTCACACAAGGTGTCTCCTGTTTGATGATTGGCTGCTCCACCCTCAAATATGATTGGACATTTGATAGGTCATGTGATTTTGATCACATGACACCACAGCTTTGTCTAACCCATAGTTTCACTGTCATTCATATATTTATGGGGGACCTATACAAACACTAGACCTTAGGTGTCTATCTATCTATCTATCTAGCTTTACTTTGGTTCAGTCTGTTGATATTCGTAAGTTTTTTCCCCCAATGATGTTGTTTTTTCAGTAAATGATAATTATTTGTGGACTGGACAAGCTCTCGCGATAAACACAGATATGTGAGCAGTTAGAAGTTATTGTTTAATTGTTCTGATGAAAAGTATTATTTTCTGACAGACACATGGGATTCCCTGATGTCATGTTCTCTAGTATTTTATATAGACGTCTGTCTGATATAAACTCATATTCACATGAGCCTGTGGCTTCACTAACGTCCACTTTCTGTTTCCCTCTTGTGTCGTGTGTTTTCTCATAGATACATAACTCATATGAGGAGTTTCCAAACAGCAGCTCTTCTTCACACACAACATGAGGAAGATCTGCTGTTAATGATGAGACTGATGATCAGGCTTTGAGTCACAGAGAGAGTTATTATTTCCACAATATCACATGAAGTAAAGACACTACTTATTTAAAACAACATTCTATTAAACGCAGCATATCTTTGTTACTTTTTCTCATCCGGGTCTGTTTTGAATCTCTTTATCCATATTAAATGAAGCCAAATTTTATGATCAGAATTATTAGAACTATTAAACTTTGGTTTTATTTAAGACATCAGAATCCCACACAGATCAAATAACTTGATGATCTGGGTCTTGTTGTGCCCTCATATATGTTTAGTTGTTAGCATGTTTTCTTCAGTTGTGTCAGTCCTCAGCATTAACTGTTCCAGTCTCTCAGGCTTTGTTTCAGCTGCTGTGGGTTATTTTAGGAGACGGACAAAGAGGGACGGGATGATTCACATACTGATACTGACCAACACAACACACACTAGTGGAGATGAGACACGCTATTTTGACATGAAATTATACACAGGAAATACTGAAACAACCTCAAACTCACAAATATAAATAAAACACTAAACCTAAAATTAGATATAATGAAGATTTATTATTATTTTATAAAATCTAGGTATATGACAGGAAAACTTCCTCAGGTAAGTAGTGGACTGGATTGTGAAAATCTCTCGCAAATTCACAAGAAAGCATATGATTGATAACATACATTCATGACGGGTGGTGGTGAGTGATGGCGCAGTGGATAAGACACATGCCTTTGGTGTGAGAGACCCGGGTTCGAATCCACTGTGAGACAATGTGTCCCTGAGCAAGACACTTAACCCCTAGTTGCTCCAGAGGCGTGCGACCTCTGACATATATAGTAATTGTAAGTCGCTTTGGATAAAAGCGTCAGCTAAATGAATAAATGTAAATGTAAATAACAATTTGAGTTCCTCATTTCTTCATTGGCAGAACTCTTTGGAAAACCTGTGGAACCTTTACAGGGCATTTCTCCATGAGTACAGACAAGATACTGATCCAAAATCAATCATTTTGATCAATATTTTTAAATTCTTTTTTCTTTTTTTTTTGTTCAAAATGATCTACTGTACATTTAGTAATTTTTGGACGTTGGATGTCAGGTTCATTCAAATCCAAGCTTAAAGTTGAAGATGTAGTGAACATATAACTAAACAATACTGTAAGAAAATTGTAAATTCAGAAGTTGTTTAAATTCTTTTTAAACTTCATACTTTCTTTATTTTTTTTCTGATTACAGTAGGTTTTGTAAAAATTTCAAAACTTATGGCAGTTTCTCTGAAAACCATATTTAATGTTGTATGAGGTTATGATCGTATAGTTTTTCAATCTCACCATGTGTAATGGGTGTTCAGAGTGTCTGTTTGGATGATTTTGAGAGCCACTTGAAGCCAAAGTTTGAATCAGATTAACAATAATGTAGTTTTAAATAAAGTGTTTGGTCACTTTTTTTGTGGTTTTGAATTTGCAGTTATAGCATTAAGAAATGTGTTAAAGGTTTTTTAGCAATTAAGCTCAAATAAACATAAAAACAATCTGCACCAAACTATTTAAATAAATGTATTAATAATGAGACAAATGTGATTCAAGTGAAAGCATTTCATATTATTTCTGTTCTATTTGTATTCATAAAACAAAATGTTAGCACCATTTCAAAGACAATCAATGAAGCAATAAACATGTGAGCTTCAAACATGTCATACAAATCCAGATTTATAGTCCAGTAAAGTTTTTATTAAGCCATAACACAATTAGCTCTCACTGCTGTATATTTCATGAAGGATGATACTCATAATTGTCTCATATGGCCGCTAGGTGGCAGTGCTTAGTAATACAACTAACCGTTTCTACAGCCTGTGACGGTTTTAATGGGCATCATTTAAAATTCTATCTATTTGTTGATTTTACAATATAATAATGTTGTCTTGATTTACAACAGCATCTTACTGCAGAAACTCTTTGCATTACGCTGCTGTCAATTTCAAATAGCAAGAAATTACAATAATCAATAGTCTTTCTGACATTTGCTTAAGCAGAAGCTGTTTATTCTAAGCAACTTACAAAGGAGAAAAATACAGGCATTTTCAAGATCCTTTATATATATATATATATATATAAGCTGGTTGGTTTATGCTAATGTGGTTTTGGTGGAGAACCAGCATAGACCTTGTTTTCAACTTGTGACCACAGATGTTAAGTTGCAATTAAAAATACTTCTTATGAAATCTTATGTATCCCAGAACTCCACGTTTTTCTTCTCCTGCTCTCTTCTTGATGTTTTCCAGTATTTCAGCTTTTTCAGTCTCCTTTATTTCCTTCAGCTTCTCGATCAGAAAATCAATGTGCAGAAGTGTGTTCAGAGAATCAGTGTTGAGTGCGATCTTCTCCAGAGTTTCCACACAGTGAAAAGCTTCAATCACCAGCTTTATTTTCTCTCTCTCTAATTCCTGCAGTTCTTCTTCCAGCTTCTTGACCAGAGACTCACCATCACCCATCTTACCACATTCCTGCTTTAAATCTTCATATGTCCTCTTCTCCTTTCTTGTCTTTGTTACATATATTTTTGCTTCTTTGACATGTTTACTGTAGTCGCATTTATTTGTGCACACTATACAGTGATAATCTTTCATCACACTGCACCATGAGAGATTTCTGACCGACCCATTATCTGGATAAACACAGTTCTCCTCACAGACGCTGCAGCACATCGCCTCACTGGCTCTAGAGCGATCAATATCAACCTTCTCTTTATAGGACACTTCAACTTCATACTCGAAGTCCTTATTGTTCTTGACATGTTCCTTGTTCTGTGTCAGAGCTTCTTGAGTTTGTTTCAGCTCATTTTGCATTAGTTCTGTCATTTGAACATGTGCTTTTAGATTAGAGATATTTGCCTCCAACTGCTTCCGTTTCTGCAATACGTCTTGAGTCATCTTCAGGGATTTTGGTGTTATTGTGCAAAGAAACATGAACAATCCTGCCATTCCTCTAAAACTGAGATCCCATGATCGTTCCTGCATCATTTCATCTTCATCATCATCAGTTTCTGACTGACAGTTGTTAAACAGGAAAAACACTGGCTGATTCTTGTCATTCACTGCACACTTGATTTTAGCCTCTTTAACAGCCATCAGGACATTTTTAGGTCGAGCTCCATCTGAGTGTGTGAAGAGCAAGACAATGTTTTCAGCGATATCTCTTCCAAATAAAGACTGAACAGCATCAAATATGTATATGAGTCTGTCAGAGAGTCGATTTTGATGCGCCATAATCACCAGACACACTGCATCTATTTCATGGATCCCTTCTGCAGGTTTACATAAACTAAGCAAACTCTCAGCGATCTCTTTATCAAGATCAACTCCACGAGTGTCTCCATATCCTGGTGTGTCGATGATTGTTAGATCAGTTTTACTCTCTTGTAGATAAACCCCATAAACAGTGATGCTGGAGGTCTGACTGTGAGCTGATGTTCGGTCACTCTGATCATCTGTGATCTCAAACCAAACCTTGTCTTTTCTCTGAACATCTAACATGTAGTTGATCATAGTGTTGATTAGTTTTGTTTTTCCTGTTCCTATTTCTCCCACCATCAGAATGGTTTTATGGGGTTTGTTTTTGTCTCTCTCTCCAGCGGTAATTTTTCTGTATGGTTCAGATTGATCCATATTGTCTGTCTTTGTTTGTAGATGATATCGAGCAGGATTTCCATCTTCAATTAAGATGCTTTTCTTGATGAGATCATTTTTGTTCTGTATGTAAAGCATAAAAACACAATAACAATAAAGATTGTCATTTTGTACAATCTCATATTTTGTAGTCATCATCAAATTATAAAATATTCACCAACATCCCTGGTATAATAAAGGCCCTTTCACACTAACTCAACGAAAAGGTAAGCATTTTACATTTATTATTTGCCATTTCCCCTCATATGCTAAATGACAGATTAGAATTGATGTAATGATTTCTGTTTTGAATACTTTAGTAATTCAATTATTTGTAAGTTTATGTGCATCCCACACGTCTTCTGTGAGGCTAGTTTACCTGGTAACCTACAATAGAAACCTAAAATTGCCCTTTAATGAGATTCTATCAGCAATGCTTCTCATGTGAACATCAGAACAGTGATTGTGTTGGAGGGAACAAGTCATGTGAAAAGACCTCAAGATTAGAATAACAGTGTTTAATGATGTAAAATTAAATTCTATAGCTGATATTTCATGAATTTGCATCACCTTTGTGGTAACTGTGGTGACATCAGATTCAGTGATGTAGTCGAGTTTTCCCACCGCTGCACATTTAATATTGTACTCAGTATCTGGTCTGAGATCAGTCAGAGTAACTGTGTCCTGGTTCTTTGACACAGTTTGAGATCTCCAGTCTTTCTCTTCCTTCGTTTTGTACAGTAATTTGAGTTCCTCCGTAGCAGAACACGGTGGAGACACTTTCAGATCCACTTGTCTATATCTGACCTGTTGGACAGTGATTGGACAGTCTGGTTTTGATGGAGGAGTGAAGCAAACAGCTTCATTATATCCATTTCCATACAGAAGAATGCAGGAACCTGGATGCTTTTCATGGTCTTTTATGGAAACCATAAATTTACTGCTCTGACTGCTATATGACGTCATCAGCTCTTTATATGTTTTCAAATGTTCTCTCATTTTCTCCCTGATGCTTCTAGTGAGCCATGATTGAGACGCCACATCCGGTTTCTTCTGTGGATTTCTCATCATTTGAGGATTCATGTAATTTTCTTGCTCATTAAGCAACTCATCTGGCAGCTCAAGAGAACTGAAAGTGTAACAAAACACATTCTCCACCTGAATATCAGACAAATATGAGTCCAAGCTTCTGTTCACTTCGGCTCCAAAGTCCATTAACTGCCGAAGGAACTCATTAACAGTGTTTAATTCATTATCTTTTACTGTGATCCACTCTTTCAGACTCTTTTCACTGAATGGAGACTCATCATGAGCTTGTAGAAGATCCATCAGAGCACAAGACTCTTTCTCACAAGCTTTAACTGACTGGATCACAGATTTAATTCGGTCACTGAAATCTTGTCGATACGTTTGACAGTTTTGCAGCATATCTTGTATTTTCTTATGAAGTGCACTTAAAGTTGTTTCCTTGATGTTTTCCAAAAGTAAATTGCACTTATTTTCAGTCCAACTGAGATTTTCGATAACATACTCTTTGGCCTTGATGAGATTCTGGTTTATGACTGTGAGACGCGTCACATCACTCTCTGCGGTGTAGTTGAGTTTTCCCACCGCTGCACATTTAATATTGTACTCAGTATCTGGTCTGAGATCAGTCAGAGTAACTGTATCCTTGTTCTTTGACACAGTTTGAGATGTCCAGTCTTTCTCTACCTTCATTTTGTACAGTAATTTGAGCTCCTCTGTAGCAGAACACGGTAAAGACACTTTCAGAAACACTTGTCTATATCTGACATCTTTAATTATTGGACAGTCTGGTTTTGATGGAGGAGTGAAGCAAACAGCTTCATTACATTCATTTTCATACAGAAGTATGCAGGAACCTGGATTATGTTCCATTTCTTTTGATGCAACAATAAATTTGACTGATTTGCTGTTGTTTAAAACAATCAAGTTGTTAAATACCCTCAGATTGTTTCTCATAGTCTTCTGGATGTCAGGCGTGATCCAAGTCTTGTGTTCAGATTCAGAGCTTTTCTCCTCATTTCTCTCTTTCATTGAAGAACTCAGGAAGGTCTTTTGTTCAGAAAGCAGCACATCTGTCCAGCTCAATGATGTGAAAGTGTAGCTGACCAAATGTTTAACTTCCAGATTCATTAAATTTTTATTGAGGTTGATTTCTACCATTGCTCCTGAGTCATTCAGTTGTGTGAGCAATGCTTTAATAATGTCAGATTCTTCCTCTTTCTCTTTCAGCCATTGTTCAAGAGCGCTTCTGTCAAATGGAGATTCCTCATGATCATGTAGAAGATCGATCAATGCTGTGTCCTCTATGAATTTTCCACGGATCTTTGGTAACAGAGAGCCGAGTTTCTTCATGAGACTCAATCTGCACTGGTAGCAGTTTTTCTTCATGTCCTTGATTTTGTCATGAAATGCAGTAAATGTCGAAGCTGGCGTGTCTGTCAGAAGATCACTGCATTTCATCTCAGTCATACTCAAACTCTCAATTACAGATTCAATGTCTGAGGTTAAACCTGTGCTGATTTCATGTTGAAACTTTACAACTCTTGAGAAAAGTTTGTCCAAAGGATAAAGCCAAACTCTCAGAGGAACCGCAAGCTCTTTGTTTTCTCCCAGCAGTTTCGGAAGATCTTCAAAAACCTTCATAGCATCTTCAAAAGTGGTCGGGTTACATGGAAGCTGGAAGTCGCCATAAAATGTACACTTGAATTTTTGGACAGCGGTCTTCAGATTGTCATTCAGATTAATATTTGCACCGGCTGAAATGCTGATTAGCTTCCTAAAGACAGCTTCTACATCTACGTCTATCACTCTCTTGTCCTCATCTGATAAAACGTTTCTATCAAAAACAAAGCATGCGTCTGCTCCGTACAGCACTGCGGTCACTACATGTGTGGCGACGTCATCGTCATAGTGAGCCATGTCTCCAGAAGCAAAGTGGTTCATGATCAGTTCTTCAAACTTACTGGTGGAATGATAATGTAATGTCAGTCTCTGTTGATTGTATGATTTCTTGGTGTCCTTGAGAAAATTAGCAGCTCCACTTACACTGATGAGTCCTCCTAAAACACTCAGTTTCAGACATCCATCAATATTCAGCAATCTAGACTTTTCCTCAATCGAGTCTGAAGCTGTGACTGTGAAAACTGTATTAATTTGGGGTTTCTCGCTTATGTTCTGCTGAAGCTGCTCTTTACTCCAAAGTCTGATTCCTGTAATGGAGAATTTTATTCATTAAACAGTCATTTAATCAGCCCCTTTGCAAAATGCAACTTGCATTTTCTCCCAGTAGAACAACACCACATTATTTTTGTGTTTCTTGTAAACTAATTTAAATACTTACTCAAACATTTAAGTCTTTAATTATTCCAATTATGGCTCTTACATAATGTATTTACATAAATTACTCTGAGCAAGTGAATCACTAAATATAATAATGCCAACAATCATGATGCAGAGCAACTAACTCTCTCATCCTGTAACAATTCCTTCCATCGTACCTTAAAAATGTAAGCCCTAAAATTATACTGTTTTTTGTCCAAAAAGAAGCTTATTTCATTTAATTTCATTTTGATAATATATATTTTTTTTTTTGCAATGTTTTGTTATTTTTTATTTTATTTACCTTTAAACTACTAGATTTTAAATTGCTAGAAAAAATAAATCGAATTTAAGCACATTCATTTCATGCATAACCCTGTTAATTAAACATCTTACATTGAGTGTCTCTGCTGACCTCTTGTGGGAAAAAAAAATATAACATGATATTTCATGACTCTCGCCACTAGATGGCTCTATATGCAGCAAATGAGCTGTTCCTCTGGGTCCTAAAGTCAGTTCTGTTATTCATTCAGATACACATGTAGACATTACAAAATATTTTTTTGGTAAAGTTTTAGCATTTTTAGTATGAATTTTAAAGATTTGTAACTTCTTTTTATTACAACCATATAAACTCCTCGAATCCAGGTTTTTTTTTTTTTTATGTGTATAAGTGCCACAAAAGTCCTAAGGTCTTGGACCACTCTGATGAACACTAAATTTTTAGGGCCCAAGCCATGAAAGGGCGAAAGCCCTATTGTTTTCCTTAGGATGATTATTATTTTACTACCTTTCGGGCACTTTTGGGGGCCTTAACGTGCTCAAAAACTCTTGAAACTTTGCACACAGGTCAGAACCCGCGGCCATCAGGGTCGGGCTGAAGCTGGTATCTGGGCGTGGCAGGGGGGCTCGACAGCGCCCCCTTGAACGGGGTCCGAAAACTTGGTCCATAGATCAAACACGCTTGCATGTAATAATATGAAACTCGATACACATATAGATCTCATCAAGTCAAACAACTTTCGTACTCTTACGTTTACGCCAGCCCAACAGGAAGTCGGCTATTATGGGTTGTTTGGAAAACGCATGCTGTGGAATTTGAAATACTCCACCTAGGAAATTCAATCACCACCAAACTCGGTGTGCATGAAGTCAAGACATTGAGGATGCTAAATTGCGGACGGATTTTTGATATCTCGAACGGTTTGGCCGTGGCGAGGAGACGAATTTATGGCAAGAAAAGAGAAACACGAAGTGTTATAACTTCTGGATACATTAACTGATCTTAATTAAACTTCAGCAGTGTGTTTGTGGTAAGAGGCCAATCAGATGGATGTAACTATTGTTGTGTCAAAGTTATAGCGCCACCAACTGGCAGCAGGTAGTGTGTCACATATAGAAAATACATTAAATATGCTAAATTGTGAACGGATAATAAATATCTCAAACGGTTTTGCTATGGCAAGGGTATTAAAGTAATGTCATAAAAGGAAACACTAAAAGCCTATAATAAAGAATAGTTAGCATCCAAATACATCGCAAATGTTGAAAATTTTTTATTCTAATGAGAGAGTTAGCTACGTGAGCCCAACACAGTTTACTTTCACTTTCGCTTTAAATTATTTCATTTTGGCTTGTTTATAGTTTTTTTTAAATTATTTTTCTGTTCTGAATATCATTAAATTTAAAGGATTTGTTGTGGAATATTTTAAGTGTATCATAAAATCAGAATAATGCTCTCGTTTTAGTGATTCCCTAGTTATTTTTTTATTTTATTTTTTTTCATTGTTCTAATCAGGTCAGGCAAGTAAAATTCAAGTATGTATATATATATATGCATGTGTATATATATATATATATATATATATATATATATATATATATAGATATATATAAATAAATAAACTAAGTCATTTAACGATATTAATGTATAAGCCCTAAATTAAAAGCTTTTTTAGCATTTATTCACATCTTACGGCCTTTAAATCCCCATAGCAAATATATTACTATTTTATCAGACAAGTTATGTGATATATTGAGATTTTAGTATTAATTGTATTATGTATTTTTCAGTATTTCTGTATATTTTATTTTGTATATATTAATATCGCTAAATGATTTAGTACATTTAATATTGTAAGTTCTTTACTGCCACCTCATAAATAATAGATAGGCCTAAGCTATTTTACTCTAATGGTTTATTGAAGGCTTCACAGATTTAGTTGAACAGTGTTTGATCACCTGGTACGAGAGCATCTCTCCTGCAGTCATACAGCATCCCCAGCTGGAAGGGTCTCCCTAGAGCTGCAGTCTCTATTGAGTTCACTCCCACTGGATCCATGCTAGACAAAACATGTGAGATTACTGATAGAGGTTTGACAGATATTTTTTTTAAAGCTAATATTCATAGCTATCAATTCGGAAATTGGTTCTTCAGTCTGAGCTTTAGCGTTATCTGGTGAGTCTATAAAAAAGCCCAATGCCTTAAAATTTTAACAAACGTGTAGGTATTAAACTTGTCCAAGTAGGAAATTAGCCCGAATTCAGTCTATTTTTTGTTAAACAAAAGGTGCATTTAAAATATATGTAGATAAGGCACAATTGAATGGTTTCTCTAAACATCAAATAAAAATAAATAAAAATAAACTCAATTTAGCCTAAAATGTAGCCTATTATAAGTCTTGTCTTACCCTCTCGAAGACAGTTGAGTATCTGTCATGACTGGTTCCACAAGAGTCTGGGTTACACAGTAATGCTGCTAAATAAGCTAAAATACAAATCAAATAGTTTTTTTTTCCCACAAAAGACACAATGTCCACTGAAGAAGACCTAAACAAAATGTTAACTTTAAATGAGAGAAAGTCGTCATTTGCGTTTCCACTGAAGGACTGATACACGCAGCGCAAACTGTGATGTTTATGAAGAGAAGCACATTCATATTCAGTGTCGCCTATGAAATATGCGCATGTGTAAAAATACGAGGAAGTTCAGAATCACGGAGAAGAACTAGAGGCACATTGACAAATGAAACATGAAACTTAATTAATATGATGACAATGCATGATCTGTCTGTGTTCATCAAGCAATATCGGGTATTTTTTTAAAGAATAATGTGTTGCATTACACATTAATTTATTCGTATATTATGCCTCAATCTGTAATCCACATTTCAGATCGCAGATTGATAATAAACTGCATCAAAGTTGACATTTCATTTAAGTTTAGATTTTAACAATGTGTTTGTGTATTGGCAATAACCGTTCATTGTAATATATCTGTTGTAGAATAAAAAATAATCACTCATGATCATCAGGTTATAATCCAAATAGTTGTTTTATTAAATGTGCATTTTCTGTGAATACAAATATGAATATAAACGTAGGCCTATATAAAACACAACACAATATTAATAAAGCTTATTTGGTAAATAAAGGTAAAATATAACACAATATTACAATATCTATGATGAGACTTAACAATGGGGATGGGTGTTTAATACAATGTAGCCTAGTGTACAGACAGACTATGTGTGCGCTAACGCTGTGCACGTGAGCATAGCTCAGAGCTTTCATGATAGTAAAAATGTAATCTATTAAATAAAAAAACTGTAATATTGATTCTAACAGGGTTGCTGCATTTCACAGTTAAATGATCTCATTTATACATGAAAAATGAACAAAAACAAACTGCTGGTTAAATTAATTCATTGATAAGTGATAAGTAACACAAATGAAAGCATTTAATATTCTCTCTGTATATTCTCAATAAACACGTGAAGCATGAAGCAATAAACACAAGGCCCAAAAATGTATAGTAAAGCAGGGTTTAGAAATGTATATCAGGTTTTTCACCTGTTGGATGATATTCAACAGTTTCTCATATGGCCTCTAGATGACAGTGCTTTATAATACAGTTAAAACAGTCTCTAACAGTTTTATTGTTAAAACTTAAAACTGACTAAACTATTGTTATTGTTTCATTGTCTTAGTGACAATGTGTCATGATTCTGCCTTAGTATCCTTGATTTTCCTAGTCGTGAGGCAGGATCATGACAGAATCATGTTTTGTGTACAAGAGCATGGCCAATTGTTTGGGCCATGTGCTTGTGTTGTCTCGTTACGTTACCCCGCCCCCTTGTTATCCCGTCTCGTCATTAATGTCTAGTCAGTTTCACCTGTCCTTGTCATTAGTGTTCCCTTTATAATCCCCTTATGTTTGCTGTCCTGTGTCGGTTCATTGTTTGACGTTGTGTGAGTCTAGCTGTAAGTAATTCATTGAGAAGTCTGTTATTTGAGAAGTGTCTGTTCCTGTCTTTGTTTTGTTCCTGTCTTAGTTTCAAGTCATAGTCTGGTGTGTTCTACACTGTCTTGTTTTGCCCCCTCGTGGGTTTTATTTTCTGTTTTTGTCCTAAATAAATCCTTTGAGAGTCATCTGCTGTCTGCGCCTGGGTTCTCCTTTCCGTCCACATAACAGAATGAACCGACCAGAACCGAACCCAGCAGACGTTCAGTCCGTCTCCGCTTGTCTCCAGCCTTCTGACCCGGAACTGTGGTGGCGCTCGGCTATCTCTGACAGTTCCAATGGCAAGCTTCCTTTCCCTCCCCAGGGTGAGTTGACCCTGAAGAGGTACGCCCAGGTCATTGAGGAGAGGAGGGTCTTCCTGCCGGAGACCCTGGTCAACCGCTACCTCGTCGCGGGTCTCAAAGTCCTCCCTCCCCTTGCTGAACGAGAGAGTTTGGTCCGCCGTCCGTTTCGCAACATGGTGGACTACTTGTCTCGGAAGGAGCAGCCAGGTCGACCAGTATCTTCACCTCCTGCCACACTTCCAGTCATCCCTGAGGGTCGCATGTTAGCCGTCGTGACACAGGAGGACCAAGCGTCTTCCACCCTGACTGCCGGTCCACCACCCGTGTCCGTCAGCACCCGTGGAAAGCGTGGAAGACGTTTGTCGTGGGAGTCAGTGTCGGAGTCGTCCTCCACGGAATCCCCCTTGCCTGCGGTGGTCTCGCCAATACCTGCTTCGTCTCTCACTTCGCCCCCCTTACCGGTCTCAATCCTGGCTACGGACTCAGCTCCGCGACCCAGAAGGAAGAAGAGGAAGGGAGCCTCTTGTCCTCTGTCTCTGTCTCCCCCAGAGCCCGCTCCAGCAAGCGCCGTCCATGAGCCCGCTCCAGCAAGCGCCGTCCATGAGCCCGCTCCAGCAAGCGCCGTCCATGAGCCCGCTCCAGCAAGCGCCGTCCCAGAATCTACTGAGAGACTCGCGGCCGATCTAGCCGCAAAAGAGGTCCTGAAATCGGTTTCTGCTCGTCATGAGATGCCCATCTTCCTTGCTGCAAAGACCCTGTCTGACTATTTGTCTTGTCTAGCCAAAATCCTAGACGTCCTGTCTGTCCTGTCTCGTCCCCAGCCCCGGTATCTGCCACTGAGATCGCTGCACCCAGTCCTGGCCCTTCGCCTGCTATGTCCCCCGTCAGGAGTCCCGTTTCCTCACCCTCTGTGTCCTCCGTGTCTGAATCTGTTGCTGCCACCACTGAAGCAGTATCCCAGACTGTTTCCCCGTTCGTCGCTGTCTCCACCAGCCCCCGGACTATTTCCCCGTTTGTCCCTGTCACCACTAGTCCCCGGACTGTTTCCCCGTTTGTCCCTGTCGCCACTAGTCCCCGGACTGTTTCCCCGTTTGTCCCTGTCGCCACTAGTCCCCGGACTGTTTTCCCTGTCTCCACTAAGCCCCGGACTGTTTCCCCCAAGACCTCTCCTCGTGTGTCTCCGTCTAAACCTGCCCAGAGTCCTTGTCCTCAGCCCTCATCCCGTGGACCCAAGACCCCCAGTCCTCCCATCCACCCTGGACCTCCCCCCATGAACTCTGTGTTTCCTCCACCTCCTTTGCCTTGTATGTTGTATTTGATGTTTCACCCCAGCCCTGTTATTGTTTTTTCATGTTTGCCATTATTAATGTTTTCCATGTTTTGTTGGTTCGTGTCTTTGTCACAGTCTGTCATGTCCCGTGTTTAATGTCCCCTTGAGGAGCGTCTGGTAGCCGCTCCTTAAGGTGGGGGTTCTGTCATGATTCTGCCTTAGTATCCTTGATTTTCCTAGTTGTGAGGCAGGATCATGACAGAATCATGTTTTGTGTGCAAGAGCATGGCCAATTGTTTGGGCCATGTGCTTGTGTTGTCTCGTTACGTTACCCCGCCCCCTTGTTATCCCGTCTCGTCATTAATGTCTAGTCAGTTTCACCTGTCCTTGTCATTAGTGTTCCCTTTATAATCCCCTTGTGTTTGCTGTCCTGTGTCGGTTCATTGTTTGACGTTGTGTGAGTCTAGCTGTAATAAATTGAGAAGTCTGTTATTGGAGAAGTGTCTGTTCCTGTCTTTGTTTTGTTCCTGTCTTAGTTTCAAGTCATAGTCTGGTGTGTTCTACACTGTCTTGTTGCCCTCTCGTGGGTTTTATTTTCTGTTTTTGTCCTAAATAAATCCTTTGAGTCATCTGCTGTCTGCGCCTGGGTTCTCCTTTCCGTCCACATAACACAATGATTACAAGCACATAATTTTATAATGAATAACAATGTTCTAGCTTTTTGTTGCATTTACAGTATCACTGCTATATTTTCAATAGTACCTTACTGTATAAACAAATATACAGAATTCACAGTATCACTTTTACATTAGTTAATTTAGCAGATGCAGTTTATTCAAATCAACTTACAAATGGAAAATACAGGCAAGTGTGATGATAGAAAAATGTTAGATTCATAAAACATTGCAATTATGATCAATTATGATAAAATAGATCAACATCACATGAAGGACATGCTTTTGAACAAAGCTGAAACATTTTCAGGATCCTTTTTTCAGTGTTAGCATCATTTGAGATGAGGCATTATTTGTGTTTATTTTTTGTATTTATTGTATTTCAGTGCTTCTATTTTTCTCCTGCTCTCTTCTTGGTGTCTTCATGTATTTTGGCTTTTGCAGGCTGATTTATTTCCTTCAACTTCTCAATCAGAGAATCAATGTGCTGAAGTGGGTTCAGTTAATCAGTGTTGAGTGCGACTGACTCCAGAGTTTCAGTGAAAAGCTTCATTCACCAGCTTTATTTTCTCTTTCTCTAATTCCTGCAGTTCTTCCATCTTCTGGACCACAGACTCACCATCTCCAATTCTGTCATATTTCTTCTTTAACTCTTCATACTGTATGTCCTCTTCTTCTTCTTTGTTCTTAATTACATATTGCTTCTTTGACATGTTTGCTGTAGGGGCATTTATTTGTGCACACTGTACAGTGATTATTTTTCATCACACTGCAGCAAGTTTTGCAAACACTGCAAGAGTTTCTGACCCTCCAGCGTCCTGGATAATGACAGTTCTCCTCATAGACGCTGAAGCACACCGCCTTATCCAAAACACAGCAGAGAATCAGAATCAGAATCAGAATGAGCTTTATTCGTCAAGTGTGTGCAAACACACAAGGAATTTGTTGTGGTTTTTACAGGAGCTCTTGATACATGCATATACATACATACATACATACATACATACATACATATCACATGAGAACAGACATTTAAATGAGACTGAGGAAAAAAACATAAATAAATAAAATAAACAATAATAGTAATAATAATAATGTGGTATACATCAGATGTTGTAGTGCACAGAGATCTGTAACGGGTAAACAGGATGTGGCAGGGGTGAGAGGGGTCTGTGATGATGTTATCTGCCCATTTCTTCACTCGCATTGTACAAGTCCTGAAGGTTGGGCAGGTGCACGTGCACTGGCGCCCTTGCGCAGAGAGAGGCACTCCATGATGGGAGTTTTTTTTTTTTGTGCTAGCCTCAGGGCTGCCAACTCTCAGGCATTGAGCGAGAGACTCACGCAATTGACTCGTTTCACATCATGCTCTCTCACCACCACATCCATTTCCTCACGCAGAGAAACATCTAGAAGCAAAGAGGACACTGACACCGACAGAAAAGACAGGGCAGGTTACTTTTGATATAAAACAAGTTATCAGCTCTCAGATTCTGTCAATTTTATTACGAAATTCAATACCGTTTTGGCGCTTGTAAATGCGACGTTAGATCGCTGTAGAGCCTCAGTTCCAGCGGCACGTGACCCTATCATCTTTTACTCTTCTTTAAATAAACCCGAATGAACAATATGTTGAAAGATATAGTACAACTTACCGAAATGTATACGCCTCGGATCAATCAGTGTTTTTCAACCGTGGTAAGAGGTCGATAAAACAAAAAAATGTCACATTGTTACATTTACCTCAGGAAAGCCATTTTATTTAATGACCATATACGGGCTGGAAAAAAATGAGGAGCGTTTTGTTAAATATGTCCACTATATTAGGCTACATATTATATTTTTACTTATATCATTAAAATATTATAAAGTTGTTATTATAATAAAAAACGCATTATATTTAATTTGAGTTGTTATTTTAACCTTTAATTACATTACCAGCTCTCTGTATGTTTACAGCATTAGGGAGATAGCCTTTTTCTTTTCTTGAGAAAAATGAACATGTATACTGTAGCCTACCTAATAATTATCCAAATGAATCGATATTGAATCAAGATGTCAAGCAATAATAAAAAACAGTAGCCTATACCAGTCATTGTACCATGCTAAGCATTGTAACATGTTGTCACTTAATAGAATTCTGTTTAGTTACCAAATGTTTTGACAATCACAACTTATTGTTGTGATGCAAGGTTTTTTTTCACATACCCCCAATTTATGCATTCATTGTCTTGTGATTCGCATGGATATGTGGATACAAAAAAAAAAATCAGTATAATGCAGGCCAGACAAGTAATTTGGTGAAGTAAATTTGTAATGAAAGACTACACACCTGTGCACATATTTATTCAATCGCGCAAATCTATAGACTAAACACGTAAGATGCACGTGCACTTTGTCACCGTTTTCACAGATTCATGTTTTTTACACAGAGATGATAACGTTATCATCAAAATAACGTTATCATCATTTAAAAAAATCAAAACTTGCATGCACCTTGGAACCTATTTCAAAGTTTGCGTTCTCGAGCCACCAAACACCATTGTCGTGCAAATGAACGGCCAGAAAGCATTAAAAGTTAATAACTAAGTATCTTTGCAATTGAAGTGAATCAATCAAAAACTAACTTTAGCTGGACAATAACTTTATTCAAGAGCTTCTGTAAAGCCAAAACAATCTCCATTACTTTAATTTCCTATTATCACTGTAAAGCTGCTTTGAAACAATCTACATTGTTAAAAGTAGGGCTGCACGATTAATCGCAATAAAACCGTCCGCACTGTTTAATTTTCTGAGAGTGCAAACATGAACCAACCTCATATTGTAAATGATTAGATGTCATTACCTGTGAAGAAGGACCCGCTATTAATGTTCGGGGTAACGGGGATCAGCCAATCAGCGCCTTTGTTTGGGGTCACGGAGAGGACACCTGTTTGCGTGACTGATAAGTTTCGTTTTTAGTCAGTAGTGAGAGTTGCCGGGAATCACATCGTAGATATTTCTGAAATAAATAGTTGTTATCTGTGTTGCTATCTGTGCAGGTGTGCGTTCAGAAACATGTGAGTACCCTGGTAAAATGTTTACATATGTGTATTTTTGGTGTATAAGGTGTTCTATGAGTGTTGTTTATTCTGAGGTATTCAGCTGAAATGCTGTATGTTAGCATATATTTCGCTAGCAGCATGCTAATGCCTAGTATTATTAGTGTTACACTACTATTGTGCTTATGTGTGTATTCACCTAATACTGTATAGTTATTATTGGAGTGTTTACAATGATTGTGGTGTAGAGAACTATGTTTTTGGGTTGCTGTAACTGAGACCCAGCCGTAAGAAGGCTGTTCTTTAATTTAATAAGCAGCTAATATGTGCTAGTATATTATTTGGTTATTTGATATAAACAGCTAAAGCTACTTGAAGGGAAAATTATACTAATCCCATTTATTAGCTTTACTAATAGCATCCTGACAGCACTGTCGTTTACTTGTATGCTGATATTTTCTTTTCTTTATTGTTTATTGTAGAACCACACATACTGTACACTTACGAAGACAGACAATCATCTGTTAGCTGTCAATAAATCCCTTGAAGAGAATAAGAGCATTCAGTTGCATTCTTACCGATGCACCACAATGGTCACCTATCCCAACTAGCTACAATTACAGTCCTAGCTATCAAGTCTTCATTACAAATTGGTCCTTCGAGCCGGATTGAGTGACTGCTGTGCATGAGGATGTTCCCATATGGTAGAGGTGATGCAACGCCACTTCCTGATACCCGCCCGAGACGTCGGACACGTCCGCCAACCTGGTTTGCTGATTATGAAGTCTCCCTGTCTGTTGTGGAGAGACCCCCCCAGGCTGCAGCACTCTCCCCACAGCCTCCTTATCATATGCAGGAGCCCTATTACAGCAGTGAGATGATTGACCAGATGTTAACCAGTACCTCCCAGGACTTTGATCAGTGGAATCAGACTGGTGCTCGCTCTAAGTATCCCAGAGAGTCAGTGTTCTCGGGACCCCATTATCAGAGCACCCCAGACCCACTGTCTCAGAGAGTAAACCCAGGGGCTTCACCTGAAATATTAGATGAGCTGCGAAAGATAAGGGAAGATAACCAGAGGCTTCAACTCACCGTAATGGAGATGCAAACACAGCTTAATTCAAGCAGAGGCCCAGATCCATCACACCATACTGCCCTCTCCCCCGCGGAGTACAGCCTGCGCGCTTCGCCAGCAGTGCTAGCCGCTGTCACTAGACCCACACCACAGGTTACCGTCCATAATGCATTAGCACCTGTGCAGGTACCCAGCAAAGTAGAAGTGGATGATGAAGACTGGCCCCTTCCCCCCCCTCCAGTGGCAGATGATGAGAAGAAGCCACAGCTATCCACTACCACACTGCCCACAGAGTTAGTGGCAGAGCTGATCATATGCCTTAAGAAGATGGGGATCACTCAAGAGCAGCTTCCTGGAATGCCGGTATCTGGTAACAGTAAACTGGTTGCATCTGGTCGGATGGTGAGGTCACACCAGCCGACGGAACTACAAGTCCGTCCACATATCTCACCCCATTTAATTCCTCCTGAGCCAGGCGCAGCTGATGAACAGAGACACGAAGACTGTCACTCCCGCCGGGCAACAGAGTACATATATCGGGGTCCTCAACCCACCATCCCAGACTTTAGTAGAGGGGACCCACGCGAGTTTGCTAGGCTAAAGACCTCCCTGGAAAATCTCCTCCCCAAGGATGTTACGGAGAGGTTTAAATATCAGATTCTAGTTGACCATCTCAAATTTGAAGAAGCACTCCTTATTGCAGACTCATACACCAACTCTACTCAACCCTACACTGACGCCCATACTGTACCGATGCCCTGCATTACCTGAACCAGTGCATTAAATTCAACCAGCTAACAACTGAGCAGCAGAGAGATTGAAGAGAAACAGGCGGTGTTGGCGCTGTGGTCGCTGTCACCAGGCTGCACAGTGCAGACTAAAGGCCAGGTGCAAGAATTGTGATGGCAGGCATCTGGAAGCTCTCCACAACCTTAACATTAGGCCAGCCATAGTGACACCAGCCACGGAGAACACATCCTGCCTAGTGAGTACTGCCAATGAAGTTCTCTACCTGGATAGGCAGTCCGGCTGCAGTCAGGTGCTCCTGAAGGTAACAAAGGTTGTGCTACATAATGGAGAGCGGGCCATGGAGACCTACGCGATACTGGATGACGGGTCAGAGAGGACTATGCTACTTCCAGCCGCTGCTAAAGAGCTTAAACTTGAAGGGGAGCCAGAGAACCTTGCTTTAAGGACGGTGCGCCAGGATCTTAGAGTTCTACAGGGTATGTCTGTCTCCTTCTCGATTTCTCCTGCCAGACACCCCCAAAAGACTTACAAGATCCAGAGAGCCTTTACTGCCGAGCAGCTGGGGCTGGCCGAGCACTCCCAACCGGTGACGACGCTCCAACGCAAATATAAACACCTGAGAGGACTCCCCTTGCAAACACTGGAATGTGTTCATCCCATGGTCCTTATTGGGTCAGACTACATGCACCTGATCACCCCAGTGGAGCCGGTTCGTATGGGTCCGCCTGGAGGACCAGCTGCTGTAAAGACCAAATTGGGCTGGACTATTCAGGGCCCAACCAAAATCCTCTGACATCATCTCCAGCCACAGCAGTGTCTGCATTTAGCCACACAGTCACCCTCTGCTCCTTTATCATGTGGAGAAGCTACGGCAAATGGAAGTATTGCCTTATAGGAGTGAGAAGATGGTGATCCGCTCAAAGCTAGATCAAGAGGCAGTTCACATGCTTGAAACCAGGACAATGAGGGTTGAAGTCGACGGAGTCCATCGCTACGCCACCCCTTTACTTCGTGTAAAGAACATGCCTTGTCCTCTACACCTCCAAAGATGCTGTACTGGCGAGTCTGCGGAGCACCGAAAGACGTCTGATGAAAGACCCAATACGAGCATCAGCCCATGCACCAGAGATCCTGAAATTGGAACAGGCGGGGTACGTGAAGAAGGTAGCGGAAGAAAAGCTGAGTTTGTCAACAGAGTCCTGGTTTATACCTCACCACATGGTGAGTCATAATGGGAAAAACAGACTCGTATTCAACTGCTCCTTTGCATACAAGGGCTATAACCTAAATGAGCTTCTACTACCGGGGCCCACATTGACCTCCAGCCTGTTAGGTGTCCTGCTGAGATTCAGGGAGCATTCTGTTGCTATAAGCAGCGACATCAAAGGCATGTTCCACCAGGTTAGGTTTCTGCCAGAAGACAGATCTCTGCTTCGTTTTGTGTGGAGACCTGAACAAAGAGGCGCCACCCAGCACCTATGAGTGGCAGGTCCTCCCCTTCGGAACAACATACAGCCCCTGCTGTGCAACGTTTGCACTACAGAAGCATGTGGCAGACCACAGCCAGCCAGAGGAGGACGTCCGGGTGGCTATTGAGCGTTATTTTTATGTGGATAATCATTTACAGAGCCTCTCCTCCCCTACAGCAGCTAGACAGCTGGTTGACAAATTGAAGATGTTGTTAGCCTCAGGAGGGTTTGAGCTGCGTCAGTGGGCTAGTAACGTCCCAGAAGTTATCAGTCACCTTCCTAAAGGGGCAAGATCCCAGAGCAGCGAGTTATGGCTTACAGAGTCAATGGAGGATCCACAGGAGCTCGCACTTGGACTCCGATGGCTTTGCGCCTCAGACACTCTGGCATACAAGTGCAGCCTCACTGACCGTCCCACACCGACTATGAGGAACATCTATAGTACACTGGCACAGCTTTTTGATCCGCTAGGTTTCCTCGTTCCCTTCGCCACGCGGGCCAAAATCATTGTGCAGCACTTATGGAACAAAGAGAGAGAGTGGGATGACCTGTCACTGCCAGAGGACGCTCTCAAGGCCTGGCTAAATTGGGAGAATGAGCTGCAACACCTTCCAGAGATTGTCTTGTCACGATGCTACTCAAGCCCCCCTCTGGACCACCCCAGTTCTGTCAGAAGCCTCCACATATTCTGTGACGCGTCTGAGAAAGCTTACGGTTCAGTTGCGTACCTTCGTACGGAGGGTTCAGGTGGTGAGGTGGAGGTGGCCTTTCTGACTGCACGTTCGAGAGTGGGTCCCAAGCGCCAGCAGTCGATACCTCGATTAGAGTTATGTGCAGCGGTGACTGGAGCTCAGTTGGCAAGGCTGTTGCAGAGTGAACTCACCCTGGTTCTTCATGAAGTGGTGCTCTGGACCGACTCCACCACAGTTCTCACGTGGCTTCAGTCAGACTCTTGTAAGTTTAAGGTGTTTGTGGGCACCAGAGTCGCTGAGATCCAGGAGCTGACTGAGGCTCAAGCATGGAGGTACGTGGATTTGCAAATAATCCCGCAGATGACATTACGCGCAGGAAGACTCTAATGGAGCTGGCAGGGGAGAGCCGGTGGAAGCACGGCCCAGCATTTTTGTGCTTGTCATCTACTCACTGGCCTACTAAGCCAGAGAATGAGCAGTTGGATGCCACAGAGCTTCGCAAGGCCACATTTTGCGGTTCTATCACCACTACTCCTTCTCCGCCCTTACTTGATGCCAGCCAATTCAATGGGTTCAGGGATATGATAGAGGCGGTTGTGAGGTCCTGTCATGGGGCGGCAGGTAGACAGTCAATGCCAAATGCACAAGACTACCAGGATGCTGAGAGAGATCTACTGAGAAAAGTCCAGGTAGACTGCTTCGAGGAGGACTTTCAACACCTCTCAGAAGGAAAATCTGTCCCTTCCACCAGCCGTTTGATCACATTAGCCCCTGAATATGATGACCAACTGAAGCTGATCCGGGTTGGAGGCAGATTGCGTCGCAGTGACTTGCAGGACACAGAAGCCATTCATCCCATAGTTCTGGACCCAGCTCACCAGGTGACTAAACTCATTATTCAAGATACTGACCGAGACCTCCGTCATCCAGGCTCAGAGCGACTCTTTGCAGAACTTCGCAGACGGTACTGGATTCTCCGTGGAAGAGAAGCTGTGAGGCGGCACCAGCACTCCTGCCCTGATTGTCAGAGATGGAGAGCGAAGCCTGCAGTGCCACAAATGGCTGACTTACCTCTGGCCCGCCTGCGGTTGATGAAACCACCTTTCTTCTCTACAGGAACGGATTGTTTTGGGCCCTTCATGGTCAAAATCGGACGGCGTAATGAGAAGCGTTGGGGTATATTATTTAAGTGCCTTACTACCCGAGCTGTCTACATAGACGTCCTGACTAGTTTAGACCAGGATTCCTTTCTGATGGCCCTCCGCAGATTCATCTCACGCAGGGGAAAACCAGCGGAGCTTCTGTTGGATCAGGGCACAAATTTCAGAGGAGGTGAGAGGGAAATCCACGAGTCTTTCAAGGCACTGCACCCCACTCTACAGGCAGAACTGGCCAAGCATCAGATCAAGTTCAGATTCAACCCTCCAAGTGCGCCTCACTTTGGTGGTGCATGGGAGAGGGAAATAAAATCTATCAAAGCTGCCCTGTATGCCACAATCCAGATGCAGACTGTGACAGAAGAAGTCCTGCGCACGGTCCTGATCGAGATAGAGGGCATCCTAAACTCTAAGCCCTTGGGGTATGTATCCAGTGACGTCGCAGACCCTGACCCAGTAACCCCCAATCTGCTTGTGATGGGGCGGCCCGACCCATCGCTGCCTCAGGTGTTGTATCCGGAGTCCGAGCTGTTGAGCCGCCGCCGCTGGAGGCATACGCAGGTCCTTGCTGACCAATTCTGGAGGACATTTATTAGGCACTATCTTCCTGCCTTGCAGACGCATACCAAGTGGCAGAAAGAAGTAGCCCCACTACAACCTGGTGCTGTCGCCATGATCGTTGACCCACAGCTCCCGAGGGCACTCTGGACTAATGGCCGCATCAAAGGTTATCCCAGGTGCAGATGGGAGGATAAGGGCAGCCGAGATCCAGGTTAACAACAGAAATTACACCCGGCCAGTTGCCCGTCTTGTCCCACTCCCTGCCATACCTGAGACGGTCCCTGAGAACACTGGTCCTTCTATGGGACAGCAAATTTGACAGTGCAAATTTGGGGGCGGCTGTGAAGAAGGACCCGCTATTAATGTTCGGGGTAACGGGGATCAGCCAATCAGCGCCTTTGTTTGGGGTCACGGAGAGGACACCTGTTTGCGTGACTGATAAGTTTCGTTTTTAGTCAGTAGTGAGAGTTGCCGGGAATCACATCATAGATATTTCTGAAGTAAATAGTTGTTATCTGTGTTGCTATCTGTGCAGGTGTGCGTTCAGAAACATGTGAGTACCCTGGTAAAATGTTTACATATGTGTATTTTTGGTGTATAAGGTGTTCTATGAGTGTTGTTTATTCTGAGGTACTCAGCTGAAATGCAGTATGTTAGCATATATTTCGTTAGCATATATTTCGCTAGCAGGATGCTAATGCCTAGTATTATTAGTGTTACACTACTATTGTGCTTATGTGTGTATTCACCTAATACTGTATAGTTATTATTGGAGTGTTTACAATGATTGTGGTGTAGAGAACTATGTTTTTGGGTTGCTGTAACTGAGACCCAGCCGTAAGAAGGCTGTTCTTTAATTTAATAAGCAGCTAATATGTGCTAGTATATTATTTGGTTATTTGATATAAACAGCTAAAGCTACTTGAAGGGAAAATTATACTAATCCCATTTATTAGCTTTACTAATAGCATCCTGACAGCACTGTCGTTTACTTGTATGCTGATATTTTCTTTTCTTTATTGTTTATTGTAGAACCACACATACTGTACACTTACGAAGACAGACAATCATCTGTTAGCTGTCAATAAATCCCTTGAAGAGAATAAGAGCATTCAGTTGCATTCTTACCGATGCACCACAGTGGTCACCTATCCCAACTAGCTACAATTACAGTCCTAGCTATCAAGTCTTCATTACATTACCATTACATTTTCTGGAGAAACTGTTGGGGTTTCCTCCGTGGTGCATTGGAGCAGTGGGAGTATGGAGGCTTTGTAAGACTCAATTAGGGGTTGGCCTATCCCTACAAGAGGTGTGATGCGGGTTTACAACCTAGTTTTGGGCTTCACCCCTGGATCCCAGGTGATTCTGTGAAGCCCTCATCGTGTGAAGACCAAAGAGTGTAAAGACCAGCGACTCTACCTGTGCGACTCCACCGAGCAAGGACACCGACAAGGCACTTGAGTATTAAATTCTTCTTGTTTATTTATTGTTGTTTCCTTTCTCTTCTACAAACTTTTCTTTGGATCTTTCTGTTTGTGAGCTCCTTTTCACTATGTGTTTTCAAATCTCTACTATTACTAACATACGTAAATCAAACTTCACACGTCAGAGGCGGTGCAATCCTAACAATCTCCGTACCCTTCCGATGTCTTCTAATACTTTATTCTCTTTTCCTATTGGTCTCTGGAACTGCCAGTCCGCTGTTAACAAAGCTGATTTCATTACATCTTTTTCAAGTCATTCAGGTCTCAGTCTATTGGCCCTGACTGAGACCTGGATCAGACCAGAGGACACTGTCACACCTGCTGCCCTATCCACTAACTTCACTTTCTCACACACCCCCCGTCTGACCGGAAGGGGTGGTGGTACTGGTCTGCTCATCTCAAATGACTGGAAATTTGATCCTTTACCACCTCTATTTGACAACAGCTCATTTGAATCACATTCAATTACCATCACTAGTCCTATAAAAATCCATTTTGTAGTTGTATATCGTCCCCCAGGTCAACTTGGCAGTTTCTTGGAGGAGCTTGATGTGCTACTCTCATCCTTCCCTGAAGATGGTACTCCTCTTGTAATTCTTGGAGACTTCAACATCCACCTAGAAAAACCTCAGGCTGCCGATTTCCACACCCTGCTTGCATCATTCGACCTCAAACGAGTATCTACTGTGGCTACTCACAAATCAGGTAACCAATTGGACCTTATCTACACGCGCTACTGCTCTACGGACAATACACTGGTCACTCCACTGCACACCTCAGATCACTTCCTCCTCACTATCAACCTCAACCTGCCTCAGAACACAACACACACTCCTCCACAGGTCACCTTTCGACGGAACCTACGCTCACTTTCACCCTCTCACCTATCCTCTTTGGTCTCATCCACACTTCCTCCACCTGATCAGCTCTCAACACTAGATACTAACAGTGCAACTGATACTCTTTTCTCCACTTTAACATCCTGCTTGGACAACTTCTGTCCCCTTTCCTCCAGGCCAGCCCGCGCCACACCCTCTGCCCCCTGGTTATCTGATATTCTTCGCGAACATCGTACTAAACTCAGGGGTGCAGAGAGGAAGTGGCGCAAATCGAAAGATCCGACAGACCTGGGTCTTTATCAATCCCTCCTCTCTTCCTTCTCTGCTAATATCTCTACTGCTAAAATGGCTTACTATCACAACAAAATTTTCAATTCTTCTGACTCTCGCATGCTTTTCAAAACCTTCTCCTCTCTTCTTAACCCTCCTCCTCCTCCTCCTTCATCAACCCTAACAGCTGATGATTTTGCCACATTCTTCATAGAAAAAACAACCACCATCAGCGGCCAATTTACCAATCCACAAACTGACACACACATTTTACCAACAAACGCACACATTCTACCCTCCTTCTCTCTACTTTCAGAGGCGGAAGTCTCTAAACTCCTCCTTTCCAATCACCCTACTACCTGTCCGCTTGATCCTATCCCCACTAATCTACTTCAAGCCATTTCTTCCTCAGTTGTACCCACACTCACGCACATCATAAACACCTCTCTTCACACTGGTACCTTTCCCACAGCTTTTAAGCAGGCTCGAGTAACCCCACTGCTTAAGAAACCCAATCTAAATCCAGCACATCTAACAAGTTACAGACCGGTATCTCTTCTTCCATTTGTCGCGAAAACACTTGAACGAGTTGTTTTCAACCAGATCTCCTCCTTTCTTACACAGAACAACCTCTTGGACGACAATCAGTCTGGTTTCAAAAGCGGACACTCAACTGAGACTGCCCTGCTCTCAGTAATTGAAGCTCTGAGACTGGCAAGAGCAGCTTCCAAATCCTCAGTCCTCATCCTGCTGGATCTGTCTGCTGCTTTTGACACAGTTAACCACCAGATCCTCCTGTCGATCCTAAAGATGAAGGGCATCTCGGGAACTGCACTCCAATGGTTCGAGTCTTACCTCTCAGGTAGGTCCTTTAGGGTGTCCTGGAGAGGTGTGGCATCTAAGACCCAACATCTAGCTACTGGGGTGCCTCAGGGCTCAGTGCTTGGACCACTCCTCTTCTCCATCTACATGACATCACTAGGATCTGTGATTCAGAAACATGGCTTTTCCTATCATTGCTACGCTGATGACACGCAACTCTACCTCTCATTCCAGCCTGACGATCCGACGGTAGCTGCTCGTATCTCAGCCTGCCTGACAGACATTTCTGGCTGGATGAAGGACCACCACCTTCAACTAAACCTTGCGAAGACAGAGCTACTTGTGGTCCCGGCCAACCCAACACTTCATCACAACTTCTCCATTCAGCTAGGCTCGTCATCCATAACTCCATCAAGGTCAGCTAGGAACCTTGGGGTTGTAATTGATGATCAGTTGAAATTCACAGACCACATTGCTAGAACTGCCCGGTCCTGCAGATTTGCCTTGCACAACATTAGGAGGATCAGGCCCTTCCTTACAGAGCATGCTACACAACTCCTTGTCCAAGCACTTGTTTTATCCAGACTGGACTATTGTAATGCTCTCCTGGCTGGTCTTCCAGCTTGCTCTGTCAAACCTCTACAATTGATCCAGAATGCTGCAGCCAGAGTAGTCTTTAATGAGCCAAAGAGAGCACACGTCACTCCTCTCCTCACAAAATTGCACTGGTTGCCAGTTGCCGCTCGCATTAAATTCAAGGCACTGACGTTTGCCTACAGAACAACCACTGGCACTGCTCCCTCTTACCTAAACTCATTACTTCAGACTTATGTGCCATCCAGAAACCTGCGCTCTGCTAGCGAATGTCGTCTTGTGGTACCATCTCAAAGAGGCACAAAATCTCTTTCTCGGACCTTTACCATGACTGTTCCCTGTTGGTGGAATGATCTGCCTAACTCAACCAGAGCTTCTGAGTCAGTAGCCACTTTCAAGAAACTGCTGAAGACGTATCTTTTTCGGCAGCACTTGATTCAGTAGTATTAACACTTTCTCTTCTCCTCTATTCTTTAAAAAAAAAAAAAAAAAAAAAAAAAAACACTGCACTTAAGTTAAACTGAGAGGGGTTATAGCACTTACGTATTGTTGTCCTACTGTTAGTTTTAACTGCTTCTATTGTTCTCATTTGTAAGTCGCTTTGGATAAAAGCGTCTGCTAAATGAATAAATGTAAATGTAATGTAAATGATTCTGTCTTTGTTGTGCTCACCTGATTTCACCCCTGTGGCATGAAAGAACACCAGGGACACAAAACTCAACAACTTCAATACTCAAGGCACCCTGATGACTCAGAAAATGTATAATATACCCATACTATTTATTTGTGAGAGCCTTAAATTCAAAATAGAATAGAGCCAATAGAATAGAATACCCTATTAGTCCACGGCCAAATTGCCTATTTATTCATGTACAGTTGTAATAGAAAGTAATTGTTTCAGTAGTGTTGTCAACATAACACTTGTAAGTGGTTTAACAAAATGTTTCTATCATGTATTTTGATATTCAGCAAGATTTCTGCTCATGTTCAAAACTTTATTCACATTCAATATATATATATATATATATATATATATATATATATATATATATATATCAATAGATAGATAGAGAGAGAGAGAGAGAGAGAGAGAGAGAGAAATATATCGTGCTGCGTTAACGTGAGACTCTTATCGGGCGATAAAAAAATATCGCCGTTAATCTATTCTCAAAGTTGGGTTGGGATCATAAAATAGCTTTTTCGAATATCGTTATATTTTCGCGCAATTCCAATGTGTAGTAGGCTATGACATAATTGACGCCGCGCCTACTGTCACAGATCGCAGGGTATTTTCCTGTCAGGGACACAAGGTGTATACTTTTACTTTGTTACGTTGGGCGACGTTCCTCTCTTATTTTAACGCAATACATGTTGTTAAATGAGTTTATTCCAAGCGCGCTGTATCTTTTTTATGGGCAGCATGAGCGATGCTCAATTTACAAATGAATCACTCTTTTGAGTCGATTCTGTTCAAAGACTTCATCAAACAAGTTGGCAGATCTGTCTAAATCGGTTCGCGAATCAGTTTGAATGATCTGTTCAGTTTCCTCACGCACTGAATCGTCTGAAGCGCTTTCACACTCGACTCGGAGTCGTAACAGGAAGATTTAAGAACATCAAGAGTGTTGGATGAAGTGGCCGTGGATCTACAGTCTAGTCTAGTGAAAGCAAATCTGCAAAAGCATCATAATTTTGCCATCGATGAAGATCTTTATTAGTTGAAATCTTCGTATGCTGTCTGTGAATGAATGATTCCACAGGACGATACATTCGATTTCATTTCATTCAGGTAATAGGCCTACATTTTACGACCAAACAGATTATTACGCCACGATATTATCCGTTTTTTGGACATATACATTAATTTATAGGCTAAGTTACAAAAAAAAAAAAAAAACGCTTCAGAGCGTTGGCGCACTGGCAAAGATTAGCGGGTTAAGCTACCATTGTGTACAGTTTATGAAATGAACACTCGCCATCCCGCGGTAATGTGTGTGTGTGTGTGTGTGTGTGTGTGTTGCGCAGTGGCATAGTCACACGAATAGTTTACATTGATTGAAACTAATTTGTTTAAAAAGGAGGCTATTGCCGGTAACAAGGCAGGTTCACATAAAATCATTATGACATATGACATTATTTTTTTATCTAACGAGCATCTGGTTTGGCGATGCAAAAACGGACTGTAGCTACGTCGTGCTTATTGTTTTTTTCTTCTTCCAATTAGCCTACTATGTTTAAAAAAAACGACGAAAACATGTTACTTGTTCAATTAATAAACAGTTTGTTTGATGAAAAATCGCTAAAGATGAAATTGGCCTCCCTTTCTGTCATTGTGAGTGTGCGTTTTTTTTTTTTTTTTAACGATATTCGACTTTTGCTCCTCGATTGTCGAATGGCATTTATGGCAGAAATTCACATCCCTACGCGAGGCGAACTATTCTCAAAGACTTACTTTTAGTCATTATTTGGGTTGCACACATATTCTGAATGCCTTCGGCAGAATTCAAATGAGCCATTTTAATCTAGATTAATCTAGCCATTATAGCAGGTTTAACGACTGAAGCAACAACTCGCCAGGTTACTATTGTCACGATTCATGAATTCACTGTTTTCTTCGTGTCTCGTGTATTTGTTGTTGTGTGTGTGTGTGAGCGCGTGTGAGTGGGCGTTACCGCTCGTTCCACTCTGATCAGCATGCCAGCTGATCTCATTCCCTGCACCAGCTGCTGCCAATTCATTCACATATATAAACTCATCACACTCTCCCCTCTTTGTCAGATCGTTGGTTTGGTGTCCTCCGTGTTTGTGTATCGTGTGCCTGTCTGCAGTCCGGTCCTGGTTCAAGTTCCTGTTCGGTGTCTTCGTGGGTTTCGTCTCGTCTGGATGTTCACCTGCACTGGATTCTTCACCACCACTCTGCACCAGCACGCTGATCATCGAGTCCCTGCGCCACAAGCCCACCCGTGTTCCTGGACTGTGTATCTTCTGACCTTATAATAAAATGAGTTACTTGCATCTTTGCTTCCGTCTAGTGATTGTGACAACTATAGTGCGGCCGGCTATGCAATACTCGTTCCCTCTCTCAGGGAACTGAGGTTACGATAGTAACCGAGTAGTTCCCTTTCGAACGGGACGCCATGCAAAACGCCGCACTATAAGTAACTGGTTGCCACTGCAACTCAGGACCCCTGAGCTCACAGAACAAGCCAGAAAACCAAGTACATATAACAGACCAGTCACCGTCGGCTCTAGAATAATATATACACTCACCTAAAGGATTAATAGGAACACCATACTAATACTGTGTTTGACCCTCTTTCGCCTTCAGAACTGCCTTTATTCAATGTGGCATTGATTCAACAAGGTGCTGAAAGCATTCTTTAGAAATGTTGGCCCATATTGATAGGATAGCATCTTGCAGTTGCTGGAGATTTGTGGGATGCACATCCAGGGGACGAAGCTCCCGTTCCACCACATCCCAAAGATGCTCTATTGGGTTGAGATCTGTTGACTGTGGGGGCCATTTTAGTACAGTGAACTCATTGTCATGTTCAAGAAACCAATTTGAAATGATTCAAGCTTTGTGACATGGTGCATTATCCTGCTGGAAGTAGCCATCAGAGGATGGGTACATGGTGGCCATAAAGGGATGGACATGGTCAGAAACAATGCTCAGGTAGGCCGTGGCATTTAAACAATGCCCAATTGGCACTAAGGGGCCTAAAGTGTGCCAAGAAAACATCCCCCCCACCATTACACCACCACCACCAGCCTGCACAGTGGTAACAAGGCATGATGGATCCATGTTCTCATTCTCTTTACGCCAAATTCTGACTCTACCATCTGAATGTCTCAACAGAAATCGAGACTCATCAGACCAGGCAACATTTTTCCAGTCTTCAACTGTCCAATTTTGGTGAGCTCTTGCAAATTGTAGCCTCTTTTTCCTATTTGTAGTGGAGATGAGTGGTACCCGGTGGGGTCTTCTGCTGTTGTAGCCCATCCGCCTCAAGGTTGTGCGTATTGTGGCTTCACAAATGCTTTGCTGCATACCTCGGTTGTAACGAGTGGTTATTTCAGTCAAAGTTGCTCTTCTATCAGCTTGAATCAGTCGGCCCATTCTCCTCTGACCTCTAGCATCAACAAGGTATTTTCGCCCACAGGACTGCCACATAGTGGATGTTTTTCCCTTTTCACACCATTCTTTGTAAACCCTAGAAATGGTTGTGCATGAAAATCCCAGTAATTGAGCAGATTGTGAAATACTCAGACCAGCCCGTCTGGAACCAACAACCATGCCACGCTCAAAATTGCTTAAATCACATTTCTTTCCCATTCTGACATTCAGTTTGGAGTTCAGGAGATTGTCTTGACCAGGACCACACCCCTAAATGCATTGAAGCAACTGCCTTGTGATTGGTTGATTAGATAATTGCATTAATGAGAAATTGAACAGGTGTTCCTAATAATCCTTTAGGTGAGTGTATGTGTCAGTAACAAACCAATATAATATACTAATAAAACCAGACACCGTCGGGATTATTAGTATAGGAAAATACAACCGGCCAAAGCGGGTTTTTTATACATATATATGTATGTGATTGTGCACAGTAACATTTTTAGACAGGACCAGACACCGTCGGGCCTTAATCATACCGAAAGCACCTTCGCCTGCAGGGAAGGCACCTCCCTATTATAAAACTTCATAAATGTGGAAGGCGAGGACCAGCCGGCCGCATCACAAATATCTTGAATGGGAAAGCCAGATGACCAATCCCATGACGAAGCCATGCCTCTGGTCGAATGGGCCTTGATACCTATGGGGCAAACCTGACCCACTGAGGTATAAGCCATAGAAATGGCATCCACTATCCATCTAGACAGTCTTTGCTTAGTGACTGGATCACCCTTAGATCGGCCACCAAAGCAGACAAAAAGCTGTTCTGATTGTCTAACAGACGCAGAACGCTCCAGATAGATTCTCAGCGCTCTGACAGGGCAGAGAAGATTAATTCCCCCCATCCTCAGCAGAAGGGGGAAGGGCTAATAACGTAATAACCTATGCTCTGAACGGCGTTAAGAGCACTTTGGTACAGAACCATGCCTGGGTTTAAGGATGACTCTGGAGTCATCTGGTCCAAACTCTAAACATGAAGGGCTCACTGAGAGAGCCTGCAGGTCTCCCACTCGCTTGATAGATGCCAGTGCCAACAGGAGAGCAGTCTTTAGCGAGAGAGGTTTAAGATCAACCAACTGGAGCGGTTCAAAGGGCCCCAAGGACTGTGGAGAGGTCCCAAGGAGGCACAGAAGGAGGTCTGGAGCGGTTAATCCTCCCGGCCTGGATTTCCAGAGAGGGGCCACCAGAAGGACTGGGCATCCGCTCTCCCTGACCCGTTTGATGACTTATAGAATCAGCGAGACGGGGGGAAAAGCATAAAGGGGTCGGTTGGGCCAGAGATGGGCCAGCGCGTCCCTGCTCTTCGAGAAGAACACTGTGCAGTGGGTGTTGGTACTCGGGGCGAAAAGGTCGATTTGGGCCTCGCCGAACACACTCCATATCAGACTGACTGTCTGTGAGCTCAGGGACCACTCGCCTAGGGGAGTGCTGCCCCGTGAGAACATATCTGCACCCAGATTCTGAATGCCAGGGATATGTGCTGCTCTTAGAGAGCTCAGATTGGTCTGTGCCCATAAGAGGAGGTCTCTCGCCATGGCATGCAGGTTGCCTGACCTGATGCCACCCTAGCAATTTATGTAGGCCACCACTGACATGTTGTCCATGCGGACTAAGACGTGGTGACCTTTAGGTTTGACAGAAATGCTTTCAGGGCCAAACCAACTGCTTTCATTTCCAGACAGTTGATATGTACGAGCTAGTAGCTCGGTTCTCGACTGTGCCAGCATCAGCCAGTCGTCAAGATAATTTAGCACGTGCACTCCCTGATGTCTCAGGGGAGAGAGCACTGCATCCATACACTTCGTGAATGTACGGGGTGCTAGTGACAGACCGAACGGCAGAACGGTGTATTGATAAGCCTGACCCTCGAAGGCGAATCTCAAGAATGGCCTGTGATGAGAGTTTATCTGAATATGAAAGAATGCATCTTTCAGATCTATTGTAACAAACCAATCCCCCGAGCGAACTTGCACAAGGATGTGTTTGATAGTTAACATTTTGAAAGGCTGTCTCATGAGACCCTTGTTCAAATGTCTCAAATCTAGTATGGGTCTGAGACCGCCATCTTTTTTCAGAATAGAAAATAGCGGCTGTAGACTAGAAACCCGAATGTTTTAGCGCATGCTAATAAATTCTGCACTTCGGCGTGAAGCACGTGACCCACGTTGCTTCTCACCGAAGTTCCGATAACCGCCTGAAACTTTGGGGGTCTGCGACCGAATTGGAGCGAGTAGCCTCACTTTATAGTGTTTATGACCCAACTCGACAGGTGTGGCTAGGGTTTGACACACTCATTGGGATGGGCCGCCTAACATAGGGGGACCTGATACCGTTACATTGTGATTTGTGCACATACTGAGTGTTGGGCTGACTGTAAAAGGCTTTTACCTGGGGGAAGTCAGTGTAACCACTGGGAGGGGGCCGCCTAGTGAAGGGGGACCGTGAACCTGTGTGTTGTGATTGTGAAAACATTTATCGAGGATGGCTTGTCAGGCCAGCGCCTCTGCAACTAGGGATTGTCTGGGATGGGCCGCCTAACACGGGGGGAACTGATACCCTTACATCATGATTTGTGCACATACTGAGTGTTGGACTGACTGCACAGGCTTTTTCCTGGGGGAAAGTCAGTGTAACCACTGGGAGGGGGCCGCCTAGTGAAGGGGGACCGTGAACCTGTGTGTTGTGATTGTGAAACATACTCTTTTTGTGCTTTACATGGGTCGCCGTGACAACAGCGTTTGTTTGTAGAGGCGCGCACAGTGCAGCGGGCCTGTTGACAATAATAAAATCTCCAGCCGGCTGAGTTAGACAGGGAGCTGTGAGAAGTGTCATGGGATTTTGAGCAGTGACTATCTGTGGCGGCGCCCGCTTTGTAGCGGGCGCACTGATTGTAGTGATAGTGTGCGGCATGAGTGGTGCGCCTGTAACAGGCCTAGGCCTCTCCGTGAAAAAAAAAAATCAGCGAAGCCGAGATCCGAACTCGGGTCTCAGGCATTAGAATCTCAGAATCCACCACTGAGCCACGGGGGGGGATTGATAGAGAAGAGCTCTTATAGCTTTTGCAGTGAGAGAGAACTGTTTCACCGTGGTTGATTCCAGGCATGAAAACTGCGCTGTTGTGTCTGAATCACGGAGAAGGTTCTGCGTAATGAACAGAATGTAAGGTAGCGGTAGCTCTCTTGTGTCGTAAAGAGAGATAGCCGCGTGCACATCTGACTGCGCGCTTCTTCCGTCACTGCTCAATGAGGGAAGGAAGCGGGCACGCGCATGAAAGAACATTTCAGTTAGAAAACGCTCTTCTGTGTGATGTGCAAAACAGAGGGCGGGGTAGCTCTCTTGTGTTGTAAAGAGAGCTAGCCGCGTGAACATCTACCCGCGTGCTTCTTCCGTCGAGGCTCGATGTGGGAAGAAACTGGGGGGAACGCGAGAGGTGGTTTTCCGTCCCAAAGGAGAGCTAGCCGCGAGCGCATGATGTATTTTTAGGGTGGGGTAGCTCTCTTGTGTTGTAAAGAGAGCTAGCCGCGCGAACATCTGACTGCGCGCTTCTTCCGTCACTGCTCAATGAGGGAAGGAAGCGGGCACGTGCATGAAAGAACATTTCAGTTAGAAAACGCTCCTCTGTGTTATGTGCAAAACAGAAGGCGGGGTAGCTCTCTTGTGTTGTAAAGAGAGCTAGCCACGTGAACATCTACCCACGTGCTTCTTCCGTCGATGCTCAATGAGGGAAGAAACAGGGGGGAGAGCGAGAGGCGGTTTGCCGTTCAAAAGGAGAGCTAGCCGCGAGCGCATGATGTAATTATGACAGAACAGGCATACTCTCGCAGACAGAGCAGCCTCCATCATAGAGTGCGGTTCAGCATGGGGGGTTCCCAGGCTTGTGATGCACTTTGTGTGCCCGTAGGCCTCGTGCAGATGCATCCGCATATGGCACAAGATGAGCGAAGCATTTGAAAAAAAACGCCTCACACACTTAAACACAGAATATTACAATAGAAAGGATATAGCGTCGTCGCCGGATAGCCACAGGTGAGACAGCGTCAGGAGAAAACGTCTGAGAAAGCGTAGTCTGCTGAGATTATGCTCACTCAGGCTGAAGAGCTTGTTCAATGGCGAAAGGCTTAGTAAAACAATCAGACATGCAGTTGTCGCTGAAGGAGTAAAATCTGCTTTAATGGCGAATTCGGTGGAATATTATAGGCTAAGGCCACGCCCCCTTGGCGGGCTTTGACGTGTAATGACGTAGGGCTAGCTCATTGGTCGCACGTCAGAGGCGCCCGCGCCATTGGATGTGCAGTTGCCGCAGCACAGCCTATGAGCGAGCCAGACGCTCAATGTGCTAGCTGTGCAGCTGCAAATGCGTTTTACAGATAAGCTTCAGTAAATCGAGGAAAAGGAGTTTCCCCACTGCGTATAGCTACGCAATATGAAGTGACCGTTCGAAAGGGAACTGACAAAATCTGGTCAAACTTTCAAAATCCATCAACATTCCGTACATGAGCTACTTTCTGACATTCTAACTGAAAGTGGGTGAATATCAAAATACATGATAGAAACATTTTGTTAAACCACTTACAAGTGTTATGTTGACAAAACTATTGAAACAATTACTTTTTATTACAACTGTACATGAATAAATAGGCCATTTGGCCATGGACTAATAGGGTATTCTATTTGTCCATTCTATTGGCTCTATTTCTATTTTCAGTCATCAGAGTATTGAAGTTGTTGAGTTTTGTGTCCCTGGTGTTCTTTCATGCCACAGGGATAAAAGAAAGCATACAGTTTAGGCGGAAATTGTGAAAAAAATGTGTGTTATTTCTGGTTTAAATAAGTTATGTGACCTCTGTGTTCGTCAGACAGATTCAGTACTGGGCTTAAATGAAAGCCTAAAAGGTCCCCTTTCCAACGATACCAAGCACCATATTATAGAATATTGACAATATCCTTAGCATGAGCCTAAACCAGATATACCCTAGATTTTAAAAACGGAATTTATTTTAGGGGGTTAGTAACTTCATGAGCTGAAAAAAGTGATTTCGCTATCACCCCTGCACTGCTATCGTGATTTTTCTAGTACTAGGGGTGTATACCTTGCCAAAAATCACTATGAGACTTTGTCCCCCCAGATGATACCGATGGACCAAATTTGGGGCCCTGGCTCATGGACTATTCCGCGCAAGTTGAAAAATTTTAACTCGAGTGGAAGATTCGCGAGGATTATGCGTCTAACTAGACATGATAGACGCTTATTTGACGCTCTATTCGCGTTCGGTGTGAACACACCATTAGAAACAGTTAGCAAGCGGAGTAGAACACGTTTCGTATCTTCTTGTACCTTGTCCTTAACCTTCAGGGTTTATCTTCTGTGTGTGCGTTAATGATAAAATATAAGTCTACGTATTTGTGTTCTTTAGTATAGTTATCTGTAGTGTTACAGTTTGATTGATGTAAATTTTCAAGTTGTTTATCTCTTCAGTGTCCACTGCATTATACTGATTGCCACAAATATAACAGATATAGAAAGTAATCTGTTATTTAAGTTATTTACTTGCTTTATTCCTTGCTTGTGGTTACTTATTGTAATATTAACACCTTTAATGATGTATTGTTCCTCTATACTCCGTATTCAAGGACACAACTCTTAGGATGTAAACAGATAACTCTTTTATTTCTCTTTTCTCCCCTTCTTCACCCCTTCAACCTCTCCAGTGCCCCACCGTGGCCATGACATGCCATTACATCTCCCCTTTTTAGATGAAAGTTTAACTGTTTTAACAGAGCCTCTAAATAACACAATACATTCAAAAGTATGGCTACTTAGTTATTTCACTCACTTAACTTATGATTTTACAAGTTTCTACAAATCCTTTTTCAAACTTAAAAGCGTTCAAAGGGAAATAAACAGAAGATATTTTACTTCACCGTAGCCCTTTTTGTAAACCTTATCCTAAATTAACTGGGAAATTCAGTAAATTAGAACATAACTTTTCTAATGAACATTTCACTTTTCAAACAGAAAATTATTACTTTTTCCCTTATCCTCCGTGGTGTGTATGCATATGTTTCATGCTCAAAGGTCCAGTCTCTCAGGAGCCTTAGACAGTCTCCCTGACCTAGTCACCGTAATATCACTTGATACTGGAGGCACTGGAACTTCCCTGAGGTGTGAACGGTTGCGTCGCAGCCATCCTCCCTCCGGGGTCTCCACTTTGTACGAGCGTGGTGTATGTGCCTGACTAACAACAGTCCCTTTTGTGTGTGTGGGTTTGATCCACACGTGCTGTCCAGGCTGGAGCGGTGGTAAGATTTGAGTACGGTGTCTCCGATTGAACGTTTGTTGCTGTTGCAATTTCAACACCGTGTCCTTTTCTCTGAACCTCTCAAGATCGGGCCACTGTGGTTGTAACTGCTCCGATGATATGGGGACTGGTGTTCTAATTCTCCTCCCCATCAGCAGTTGTGCTGGGGAGCTCCCGTGTGCCAATGGAGTGGCCCTGTAGGCCAGCAGAGCTTTATGAAAATCTCCCTCTTTCTCTAAAAGAGACTTCACAGTTCTAACGGCCCGTTCAGCCTCCCCATTGCTGCGGGGGTAACAGGGGCTGCTTGTCACATGGGCAAAGTCATATTCCTGTGCAAACTGAGCGAAATCGTGACAGGAGAATTGCGGACCATTGTCTGTGACAAGCACTTCTGGGCATCCATATCTGGCAAACACAGCTTTAAGTCTGGCAATAGTCTGTTTTGCTGATGTGCTGCCAGGTAGGGAACAAACTTCGATATAGCGAGAGAAATAGTCTATTATAACTAAATAGTTCCCATTCTTCCATTGGAAGAGATCAGCAGCAACCCTCTGCCATGGTCTGTTTGGTAGTTCTGTTGTGAGCAGAGGCTCGACTGTTGTTTGAGCTACACGTGCGCAAATCTCACATCTCTCGACCATTTGCTTTACAGCAGACGTGATACCTGGCCACCAGACTGATTCTCTGGCCCTTGCTAGGCATTTGTTGATACCTTGATGTCCCTGGTGCAATCTCTGAAGGATGTCAGGTCTCATGCACTCAGGGATTACAAGTCTCTCTCCTTTCATGAGCAGTCCTCTTCCTTCATGCAAAACTGACCTATTGGGCCAGTAGGGCAGCAGCTGCTCATGCACATCTCGTCTGTGTCCCGGCCATCCATTTGCAATGTATCGGCTGAGACGTTTGCAGGTGTTATCTGACGTTTGTGCACTCTTAATCTGTTCCAGCTTCGTTGGAGTGGCTGGCAGGCTTTCAACTACGCTGTCCAGGTAAGCTTTGCATTCTCTTTCCAGGTCTTGCTCCGCCTCTGTGGCTGCAGTTGGAAGAGGTGCTCTGGACAGGGCGTCAGCTGTTATCAGATTTTTACCTGGAACATGGATAATGTTAAAGTTGAATCTGAGCAGCCTGAGTCTGAATCTGATAATCCTCGGCGGGAGGTCATCTAGTGCTCTGGATTTCAGGAGTGTTATGAGTGGCTTGTGATCAGTTCTTATGGTAAAGTCCAGTCCACTCACGTATCCACGCAAGCGCTCACATGCCCAGGTCACAGCCAAGGCCTCCTTTTCTATCTGGGCATATCTTGATTCGGCTTTGCTCAGACTTCTAGAAATGAAGATGACAGGTTTCCACTCTCCGTCTGTCTGCTTTTGTGTCAGGACACCTCCAAGTCCATATGACGAAGCATCCGCCGATACCATGGTTTCGTGATTTGGGCTGTACTGGGCTAACACAGTCTCTGATCCCAATTATTTTTTCGTCTCCAGGAATGCTTTCTGTTGGGGTGCTCCCCATGTCCAGCTGTTCTCGGTCTTCAACAGGTCACGAATGGGCTTTGTCAGATCTGGCAGGTGTGGCGAAAATTTGCCTACAAAGTTCACCATGCCCATGAAACGGCGAACATCCGCCATATCCTTTGGCTCTGGCATCTCCAGGATTGCCTTTATTTTTCCTGGATCTGCTCTGATGCCCTGAGAATTTATGACATGACCCAGGAAACGGATCTCTGTCAGGGCAAATTGGCATTTCTCATTTAGAGTGAGCCCAGCCTCTCTGAATTTCTGTAGCACTCTGTGCAGCCTGTCGTCGTGCTCTGCCCGGTCTCTTCCTATGACCAGGACATCATCTGTCACGGAACACACACAGGAGGCAGAAAATCCAAGAGCAGTAGTTTTTAATTAAAGGGCAATCCAAACTCGTAGTCATCCAGGCAGGGGTCAAAATCCAATAAGGCAATCCAAAACACAAGACAAAAACAAGAAACGGGCAGATACAGACTAGAAAGTGAGGTGACATAAACCAAGGACTCCGTAACAAACACTAACACAGACAGGGAATATATACACACAGAACTAACAAGGTGATGGGAAACAGCTGAGTGCAATAATCAGATAAGTGACAGAACAGAATGCTGGGAATTGTAGTCTAATGTGAATGACACCGTGAGAACGAGGACCTCTAGTGATAACCCAGGGAAACACAACCAGACACTGTGACAGAACCTCCCCTCTACGGAGTGGCTACCAGACGCTCCATGACAGTACACAAGACAACACAAGAGTCCAAGAGGAAGGTGGAATGTGGGAAATCCAAGGGAGGGATGGGAGGGCCAGGACCATGAAGGGGAACAAGAACAGGGGGTGATGGCTCAGCCGGCGACCAGAGCGAAGCAGACGACCCATCGGGCGGCCAGGGCGAAGCAGACGACCCATCGGGTGGCCAGGGCGGTGAAGACCCCTCGGGCGGCCAAGGCGGTGAAGACCCCTCGGGCAGCCAGGGCGGTGAAGAACCCTCGGGCGGCCAGGGCGGTGAAGAACCCTCGGCCGGCCAGGGCTGTGAAGAACCCTCAGGCGGCCAGGGCGGTGAAGACCCTTCGGGTGGCCATGGCGGTGACGACCAGGGCGAAGACGACCACTCGGGCGGCCAGGGCGGAGACGACCCCTCGGGCGGCCACGGCACAGGAACAGAACCCGGCTCAGGAACAGACACTGGCTCAGGAACAGACACCGGCTCAGGAACAGACACCAGAACAGTAACAACCACAAGGACAGACACAAACACAGAAACAAACATTGGCTCCGGCTCAGGAACAGACACTGGCTCCGGCTCAGGAACAGACACTGGCTCCGGCTCAGGAACAGACACTGGCTCCGGCTCTGGAACAGCAGACACTGGCTCCGGCTCTGGAACAGCAGACACTGGCTCCGGCTCTGGAACAGCAGACACTGGCTCCGGCTCTGGAACAGCAGACACTGGCTCCGGCTCTGGAACAGCAGACACTGGCTCCGGCTCTGGAACAGCAGACACTGGCTCCGGCTCTGAAACAGGCACTGGCTCTGGTTCCGGCTCTGGAACAGGCACTGGCTCTGGCTCCGGTTCTGGAGCAGCAGACACTGGCTCCGGCTCTGGAACAGCAGACACGGGCTCCGTCTCAGGAACAGCAGACACGGGCTCCGTCTCAGGAACAGCAGACACGGGCTCCGTCTCAGGAACAGCAGACACGGGCTCCGTCTCAGGAACAGCAGACACGGGCTCTGGCTCAGGAACAGCAGACACGAGCTCCGGCTCAGGAACAGAAACTGGTTCCGGCTCTGGAACCAGGGACACAAAAGGTCTGAAGGGTCCTTCCAGGATCCGTGCCAGACGCTCCAGATAGTTGCTCGGTATTCCCCCGGCTGCGAGAATGGGTATCTCCTGATCTGTCTCTGGCTCTGGAACAGACACTGGCTCCAGCTCTGGAACAGCAGACACCGGCTCCGGCTCAGGAACAGCAGACACCGGCTCCGGCTCAGGAACAGCGGACACTGGCTCAGGCTCTGGAACGGACACTGGCTCCGGCTCTGGAACAGCGAGCACAGGCATGTCTAGGATCCGAATCAGATGCTCCAAATAGTCCATCCGTGCCCTCGCGGCCACGCGAATGGGCATCTCCTGATCCGTCTCTGACCGGGTAGACGTGGCGTGGACAGTCTCTGGCTGAGCAGACGTGACGTGAACAATCTCTGACTGGGCAGACGGAACCTGAACAGTCTCTGACTGGGCAGACGGGACGTGAACAGTCTCTGACTGGGCAGACGGGACGTGAACAGTCTCTGACTGGGCAGACGGTACGTGAACAGTCTCTGGTTGGGCAGACGGGACGTGAACAGTCTCTCGACCACCTCCTCCACTGCGACCTCCACGGGTCCCGCGAAACTTGACCAATCGGGTCCCCTTAAAAAACTCCCTTCTCTCCCGCTCGGTGGCTGGGGAAGAGATGTTACAAAACATACCGCTGGATTAGGTGTGACGGAGTCCTTCTGTCACGGAACACACACAGGAGGCAGAAAATCCAAGAGCAGTAGTTTTTAATTAAAGGGCAATCCAAACTCGTAGTCATCCAGGCAGGGGTCAAAATCCAATAAGGCAATCCAAAACACAAGACAAAAACAAGAAACGGGCAGATACAGACTAGAAAGTGAGGTGACATAAACCAAGGACTCCGTAACAAACACTAACACAGACAGGGAATATATACACACAGAACTAACAAGGTGATGGGAAACAGCTGAGTGCAATAATCAGATAAGTGACAGAACAGAATGCTGGGAATTGTAGTCTAATGTGAATGACACCGTGAGAACGAGGACCTCTAGTGATAACCCAGGGAAACACAACCAGACACTGTGACATCATCAGCGTGACATAGGACTCCATCAACACCATCAATCAGTTGAGAAATCCTCTTTTGAAAGTGTTCGGGTGCCGAAGATATACCAAAAGGTAACCTTTTGAAGTAATAGCGCCCCTCTGGTGTGATGAACGTAGTCAACAGCATGGAGTCTTTGTGAAGTGGGACCTGCCAGAAGCCTGATGTCGCATCAAGCTTTGTGAAGACTCTGGCTCCTTCCAGCTTGGCCAGTGTCTCATCCACTGCCGGTAAGATGTGTCTCTCTCTGATGACGCTCTCATTCAGACGGGTTAAATCCACGCAAATACGAATTTTCCCGGACGTTTTCACTATAGGGACCATGCCCGCACACCATTCAGTCGGTTCCTCCACACGAGCTATGACCCCCATCTTCTCCATCCGGTCTAGTTCCTTTTTGACTTTGGCCCGGAGAGGAATGGCCACTCGTCGCGGGGCAGAGAGGGCATAGGGTGCCGCGTTGTCTCTCAACTTAATTTTATACTCCCCCTTAAGGTTACCCAGCCCTTTAAATACCTCTGGGTAAGTGGAGCGAAAGTGTTTTTCTGCGTCGTCAATGCTATTGAGCTGAGGGATCATCTGTAGTCTGCGGATAGCTGGGAGGCCCAATAAGGGTATAGTCAGGTCCTTCACGATGAACACCTCCTCCTCAATCTTTCTGTCACCTCTCTGAATGACCGCATGCACTTGCCCTTTTACGTCCAGAGGTTGGTTGGTGGGGCCCAGCAGGGGTCTGCACGGCGCTGAATGTCTGCCATATCTATCCTGTTTGAATTCTGTCTCTGGGATAGCAGTCACAGACGCACCTGTGTCTACTTTGAAGCGCAACGGGCCACCATTTATGGTGAGTATTTCAGTCCATGTGGATGACTGTGGATAGTCAACCGCCCCCAGATAAGCCGCCTCATCCACGTCAATTGAATCCATCTTTTGAGCTGATCTGCACACTGCCGCAAAGTGTCCCCTCTTTTGACATTTTCTACACTCAACGTCTTTTGCTGGGCATTCAGTCCATGAATGTTTTGGGATTTTACCACACTTCCCACACTGTTTTGGCTTTGATGAGGTAGGCTGAGGCTGAGAATAGCTTCCGCGTTGAAAAGGTTTTTTGTTATGAGCCCGTCTTTTACTGTTATGAGACAGTGCATCTATTTGTCCAGGTGAATCAGCTGACCGCAGAACAGCTTGTTGCTTTTTCACTTCCTCGTGCTGCCTCACTTGAACTATAGCTGTAGCTAAATCCAACTTTGGGTTGAGCTGAAGTTTTTCGGACAATTTAGCATCACGTATGCCGACAACAATTCTATCTCGGATCATTTCCTCACGTAAGACGCCATATTTACAATGTTCAGCTAACTTGTGCACTGCGGTGATAAAGTTTTCTGCAGATTCGCCAACGTCTTGACATCGTTTATTGAACTTGGCTCGTTCAAAAATTACATCATGTACTCCTACAAAATGTTCATCAAAGGCTTTCTTTACCTCGTCAAAGTCCTTTTCTTTCTCATCCGTCAACTGCAGTGAGCTCAGAATATCGTCAGCCTTATCGCCCATTGTATAGATGAGAGAATTCACCTGGTATGCGCCGTCTTTGTCCTTCAGTCCCGACGCCATCCTGAAGCGTTCAAACCTTTTGATCCACGCGGGCCACGAGCTTGGCTCAAAGTCGAATGGTCCCGGTGGTGTGATAGTGAATATGTGGTCCATCCTGTGTGCTTTTAGCTTGCCGCTAGCTGTTATTACTTTCGCCGTCTCGCTCTTTCTCTTGCTCTACCGGTCCCGCGTTTTCACTCTACACACCCTTAAAGCTACTCCGACTACTTGTCTGTACCACTAGACTCTTTCTGTCGTGGGTTATTCGTCTCTGACACCATGTATTGTTCCTCTATACTCCGTATTCAAGGACACAACTCTTAGGATGTAAACAGATAACTCTTTTATTTCTCTTTTCTCCCCTTCTTCACCCCTTCAACCTCTCCAGTGCCCCACCGTGGCCATGACATGCCATTACAAATGATTGTCAAGTTAACAGTATTTGTCGTATTTCCGTAACCCTGCCCATATATGATGATTACTCAGCATTTTCTCAGAGACATGGAGAATTCGCGATCCTCATTATATGTGCTTAAAGCAACACCATGGAACTTTTCCTCTTCGGTCGCCCTACTGGTTGGAAACGAAATTGTCCATTACCGCTGTCGTAAATAATTTAGCCTACCGTTGCACGCACGCTCGCTGTTTATCCAGCACCGGCTTTAGAATGAACGATGTCCACAGACAAGGTAGAGTATGTTACATGATTTCATGAAAGGATGATGTATTGCGACATCAGAAACGAAGAAAAACGAAATAATGACTATTGTAGCGCTTGACGTAAAGCAGTCGAATTTTGTAGTTCTTTTTGTGGTCAGGTTACTACCCGAAACCCGAAATTCCATAGTGCCCGTAAAAGCGATACAGACCCCGTCAGGCTTTGGTAGAAGTGCCTTTCACCCTGTTACGACTTGATGAACCACTGATAAGATTTTGGAAACATTATTTTAAGGTAAAAAATGTTACATAGTGTTGCTTTAATGCGACAGGTATGGGAAGGGACCATGCTGGTGGTGGTGGGGAGGATTGAGGTGAATGTTGGCGTCAGCATCTGCGAACTCAGACATGTGTAAGTACCGATCTTTTATACTACGAGTATTAGAACACGATTGGTTTGATGAGAAAGTAATAGCCTAAGTGATGTAACAATTGAGTCTTCCTGGCAGAACTTACGCTAAAGCTTCCATTTCCCTTGAAGTGAAAGCTTATAACCTCAGTTCCCTGAAGAGGGAACGAGATGCTGCGTCACCCTGCCATAGGCTACTTCCGGTTTGCCTGTGATCGACTTGCTTCGGCCTATCAGAAGCTGTCAATGTCTCACAAGTGCTTCACGACGTCTCGTTCCCTCTTCAGGGAACTGAGGTTACAGTCGTAGGCTAACTGAGGCGTTTTTGGAAGTAAAAATTATTTTCTCATTTTTGTTTTCAGTAAAGTACTGTATGTGTTAGTGTTTTAATTTGACATAAAATGTTTACATAAAAGTATTTTGTTAAACAAAAAGTTTAAGGCCTGTGTGTGTGTGTGTGTACTATGGCAAGCTGTTTTCACTTAAAATATTCCCAGTGTTACTCTTAGTAATTGCATCTTTAGTAAGAATTAAATTAGAGAGCTCTACAATTCAATTCTTACTAGTAAAAATGCAATTAGAGAGCTCTCAATACACGAACCTTAAATATATAATCAAACTTTTTCCCAAACCTGCCAATGGAAGGATGTGGCTAGAAGTGCACTGAACAACACTTATACAACTTCAGCAGAAGCATGCATTTGTACTGGTATGTGTTAGAATATTAATTTTAACATTTTAAATATACTCAGAGTATGTTAAGTTTGTAGAACACAAGTGCAGTTTATTCACACAGAACAAGATCAACATAAAACAAAGGCATGGAACATGAACATGAACATGAACATGAACATGAACATGGCGCTTTCCAAAAGTGGTTACATGAAACAATACTTGACCAGGACACATGGCAAACATGAGGGCTTAAATAGACACAAGACTAATGACTGAACAAGAGACACCTATGCACAATGAAACCATGAACTAATGACATGACAATACACAACACATGGCAGGATCACATGAGGGCCAAGGAATCACATAACAAGACAGGAAACAAACTAAAACAAGAGTTAGAAAGTGACTGACATGGCTATTTTGTAGGTATACATCAGATGGCAGTGTTTATAATACAATTACATACAGCCCTCTAAACAGACAATGATGCATGCACATTATTTTAATAAATAACAATATTATGGCCACTTGTTGCTTTTATAGTATCACTGCTATATTTCTAATAGCATCTAGTGTAAACATTTTGCTGGTATCTGTATTTCTGTTTATTGTTATACCAGTACATGTACATAGCGAAATTATTTGTTTTCTGCTTTCACAATGCAAACTGCAAACGTGTAAATGCAACCAGAAAAAGAGATAGAAGTTGGAAAAAATTTGAGTTAAAAAATCAATGGTAATGACATCTAATCATTTACAATGTGATGTTGGTTCAACATCATGTTTGCACTCTCAGAAAATTAAACACAACTTCAACTGACTTAAAGTCACACAGCCTAAAAACCAGCTGCAAATAAAAGAAGACATTCAATCTGTGATGATCTCAGCAGAGGAGGATTAAACATCTCCACAAGCAGCATTACCAGCTTCACTTATTACTAACCACATTTACTTTCTTTTATATGTGTCCAAAAGTTCTTATTGAGAATTAAAGAAGGTTTAATGCCAATTTGATGTTTGTGGAACATAAGTTTTGTTTGAAAAAAATAAAAGCAGAGAATAACAAGACAATTCAGCTGAATAAATTGTTCTTTATGCTGGGAGGTATGAATGAGTTTTGTGCTCTGCACCCAGCATCATTGTAGCAAAAAGGGTTTTATTTATTTATTCATTTGTATTGTTGATGTCTCTGTGTGTATAACTGGAAACAGCAGTTGAAAGTTTTTTGCATGTACACATTTTTTTTTTTTTACTTTCTGATTATATGAGTCACAGCATTGTTGGGTCTCACCCTGTTGTATCAAAGAGATGGTAGTACAACTACTCTGAATATATTTAAAATGTTAAAATGTAATATTCAAAAGCATATGCCAGTGCAAATGCTTCTGCTGGAGTTCTGTGTAGCAGGTTTAATGTTCTGTGCTCTTCTAGCCACATCCTCTGGTTTGCAGAAGAACAGACATTTTCTCAAGTAACCAGCCATTGGTATGGCAAAAAGTTTGTTTTAGGCCTGTGTGTGTGTGTGTGTGTGTGTGTACTATGGCAAGCTGTTTCCGCTTAAAATATTTCCAGCGTTACTTGTTATTGCAATTTTACTAAGAATTAAACTAGAGAGCTCAAAAATTCAATTATTTTAACATTTATGATTAGAGAGCATTATAATTCAGTTAGAGAGCTCTCTATTCCAATTCAATTGCTCTTAAATTGAAATTGTTATCATTCATATTCAAAAGCATATGCCAGTGTAAATGCATGCTTCTGCTGGAGTTCTGTGTATGTTGCCGGTTTGATGTTCAGTGCTCTTCTAACCACATCCTCTGGGTTTTTCAGAAGAACATATACATTTTCTCAAGAGACGTGCCATTGGCAGGGTTGGCAAAAAGTTTGTTTTAGGCCCTATACTATATCAAACCGTTTGCACTTAAAATGTTTCCAGCATTTACTAGTAATTTCAATTCAAAATTCAATTAGAGGGCTCTACAACTAAATTCTTACTAGTAACAATTATGATTAGAGAGCTCTCAATACACGAACCGCAAACTTTTTGACAAGCTTGCCAATGGCATTCTCTTGAGAAAATGTATGTTCTTCTGCAAAACCTAGAGGATGTGGTTAGAAGAGCACTGAACATTAAACCTGCTACATACACAGAACTCCAGCAGAAGCATGCATTTGGGCATTTGCACTGGCATATGTGTTTAAATATTAATTTTAACATTTTAAATATACTTAGAGTAGATACAAAATTTTGCATTCATCTTGGTCTAACATTAAAAAAGGGTTGAAATTCAGGAAATACATCTTGACTTTTGGAGATCACAATACCTGAATATATTCCTTAAGATTTAACTGGAATATTATAAAGGGGGGGGGGGGGGGGGGGCAGTTCTCCTCTGGCCAACAAATGAGTGTATGATTATGATTTCAGCTGCATTACAAGTCAGAAGTCAAATTGGAACATTCAGAATCTTTATCCAGGTATAGTTGACAATCTTTGCTGACATTCAGGGCTGTGTTGTGGTCGTGTCTAGATGCAGATCCACCATCTGATGTATCACCCTTTTATTCTATGAGCACCATTCTCTCTAGAACATTGGATATTGTTGCACCCATTAGATTAAAAAAGGTCAGAGAAAAAAGTATAGCACCATGGTACAATAATACTACGTATGTTTTAAAGAGAGAAACCCGTAATTTAGAGCGTAAATGGAAAAAAACTAATTTAGAGGTCTTTAGAATCGCGTGGAAAGACAGTATGTCACTTTATAAAAAGGCACTTAAAACGGCCAGGGCTGAGCACCTCAGCAAATTAATAGAAAACAACCGAAATAATCCAAGGTTTTTATTTAATACCGTGGCTAGACTAACAAATAAACAGACGTCGTCTGAACAAAATACCTTATTACAGTTTAGTAGTAATGATTTCATGAACTTCTTCACCGAGAAAATTGAAAGCATCAGAATCAAAATCGTAAACGTTCGATCTTTGCTCGCGCCTTATAATTCAGCCGCAATTATCACCCCGCAAGAACAATTACAATGCTTTACAACCATAGAACAAAAAGAGTTAAATAAACTTATCACTTCATCTAAAACAACAACATGTTTATTAGATCCTATACCAACTCAACTACTGAAAGAAGTGTTACCTGTAGTGGAAGAGCCTCTTCTCAATATTATTAACTCATCTTTATCTTTAGGTCATGTTCCAAGAACGTTCAAGCTGGCAGTTATAAAACCTCTTATTAAGAAACCACAATTAGATCCAAATAACCTAGCAAATTACAGACCCATTTCGAATCTTCCATTTATGTCAAAAATTTTAGAAAAAGTTGTGTCCGCTCAACTCGGCTCTTTCTTGCAAGAAAACGACATCTATGAAAAGTTTCAGTCTGGATTCAGGCCACATCATAGCACTGAAACTGCGCTTGTTAGAATCACAAATGATTTACTTTTAGCTTCGGACCAAGGCTGTATCTCAGTACTAGTTTTACTTGATCTTAGTGCTGCGTTCGATACTATAGATCACACAATACTCTTAGATCGACTACAAAATTACACTGGCGTTCAAGGACAAGCATTAAGCTGGTTCAGGTCATACTTATCCGACCGCTACCATTTCGTGTACTTAAATGGAGAAAAATCGATTATAACTTCGGCAAACTATGGAGTGCCGCAGGGATCTGTGTTAGGCCCTTTATTATTCTCAATATATATGCTGCCACTTGGTAATATTCTAAGGAAACATGGAATTAGTTTCCATTGTTATGCTGATGACACTCAAATATATATTTCATCACGGCCAGATGAATACGCTAAATTATCCAAATTGACAGATTGTGTTAAAGATATAAAAGATTGGATGACGCGTAATTTTCTTTCATTAAATCCAGACAAGACAGAGGTAATACTTATCGGTTCTAAAAACCGTCCACAAAACCTTTCACAGCACGACTTTAACATAGTAGGATGCCCTGTTACTTTATCCGCTACAGTGAAAGACCTGGGTGTTACATTAGACTGCAACCTGTCTTTTGAAAAGCATATTTCATATGTTACAAAAACTGCCTTTTTCCACCTTAGAAACATTGCTAAGCTACGTAATATGCTATCAGTCTCTGATGCAGAAAAGTTAATTCATGCATTCATGACCTCGAGACTAGATTACTGTAATGCTTTATTAGCTGGTTGTCCTGCATCTTCAATAAACAAGCTACAGTTAGTCCAAAATGCAGCCGCTAGAGTTCTTACTAGATCAAGAAAATATGATCATATAACACCGATTTTATCATCACTTCATTGGTTACCTATAAAGTTCCGTATTAAATACAAGGTATTGCTTTTGACTTATAAAGCTCTAAATGGTTTAGCTCCAGTCTATTTAACGGATCTTCTATCGCCTTACAATCCATCGCGCTCTTTAAGATCACTAGATTCGAGGCTTCTGGTCATTCCTAGGATATCCAGATCCACCAAAGGAGGCAGAGCATTTTCACATTTAGCTCCGAAGCTCTGGAATAGCCTTCCTGATATTGTTCGTAGCTCAGACTCACTCTCCCAGTTTAAAACTAGACTGAAGACGCATCTATTTAGCCAGGCATTCATATACATTTTTTATCCTACAGTTACTGTAAATTCGGCCTCTAGTTCATAAACGCCAGAGGAGAACTGGCCCCCGACTGAGCCTGGGTTCTCCCAAGGTTTTTTTTCTCCATTGGGTCATCTGATGGGGTGTTAGGACACCATTAGGTCACTGGATGGAGTTTTTCGGTTCCTTGCCACTGTTGCCTTTGGCTTGCTCAGTTGGGGATATTCAAATTAATTAACCAATCATACCATTGATCAGCCCTACCAAACTTGGATGTCTTTTTTCCAGTAATAAACAAACATTGTTAAGTTATTTTGAATGATACTGTGAAGCAGCTTTGATACAATCTGTATTGTGAAAAGCGCTATATAAATATATTTGACTTGACTTGACTTGACTTATTGGAAAATAAATTAAACAGCATTTTATCAAACTTTGGTAATTGCCTTAAAGGGTTAGTTCACCCAAAAATGAAAATTCTGTCAGTATTTACTCACCCTCATGTTGTTCAACCCCGTAAGACCTTCGTTCATCTTCGGAACACGAATTAAGATATTTTTTATTAAATCTGAGAGCTGGATCACTCCTCCATAGGCTTCTGGAGGGATTGAACTTGCAGGCCCCGAAAATTTATTAAAGACATTGTTAAAATAGTCCAAGTGACTACAGTGGCTCAATCTTAAGTTTATCAAGCGACGAGAATATTTTTGTGACAGAATTTTCATTTTTGGGTGAACTATCCCTTTAATCTTTTCATCAATTGAGAAAGATAGTGATCAAACTTGTAAGGGCCAATCGGTCAAACGACAGTTTCCGATAAACGGCTGAAGGTTTACTGCGCATTACTGTCTTTTCAGCATGGCAAAGTAATTTAATTACCTCTTTATTTCATCTGACTCCAAAAATGAAAAAAGTTTTATTTATGTTTGTTAATCATTAATTTTATACCATACCATAATACCATATCTGATATTAGAAAAATACATGATGCCGAGTGTCTCGAGGACGTTCATCATCACGGGCCGATCTTGGCTATAAAATCCCCAGAGCCTCTTGAGGGATTTTCCTTCAGTACTCAGACCAAGACAAAACATCTCCAATGTGGGGAATAAACTTACAATAGTGCTTCAGTTTAAAGGTAGGGACCCTATATGCTACCGTGTTAGTGTGGGGCTATTTTAAGCCTTGTTAGTGGTATAACTAGCGATTTTTATTTTCATTACTCTATGCCCTATATAGGCTACTAGCGTTATAAGCTAAACAGTTTTTAGAGATAAAGCTCTTTACATTCGATAATCATGAAAACAAATCCCAGAGAAAGGTTGACTATGTAGCCAATGCGCCGGAGTTGTCCTTTAATATTTTTCCTCGTAATAATGTATGATTTGCAAAAATGAAAACTGCTGCGTGTGTAGATGAGGGAATCAAAGTGTATGCGCGTTGTGCACACGCTACATTATGGCCAAGCATGCACCCTTAAAATACCATATGATTAACGCGCAACACGCGTAACCACTGACTTTAGACTATGTTTTTCCTGGTCAGTGGCGGAATTGTGTTCTGGAACTGCAAAATAGCACCAGGGAACGTTTGCGCCTCCTCTTTTCGCTGAACCACCCCCGGGAGCGCAAGTTCATTCCCTAATTTACTGACGTGCGTCTGTGGAGGGAAAAGTCCGCTGTGCGTCGGGTGCAAAATAGGAATGAAACATGCGTCGGTGTACAAAGTCAATTGCGCTGGGTGCAAGATAGGGCCCTTAGACTCATCTCCATCTTCAGTTAAGATTTTTTGATTGATTCATACATTTTGCATGATTCTTCATTTAAAGTGGCCATATATTCTTCTCTCCCATACGGAAATATAATATATATAGCCTATATAAAATTTCCATGTATGAAATATGTGAGATACAAGCAAAGCATTTCATATTGTCTGTATATTTTTAATAAAGCATGAAGTGACCATGATTACATGACATAATTTTATTATAAATATCCATATGCTCACTGTTTGTTGCTTTTAACAATATCGCTTTGGTTAAATAGCAGCAATAAAGAAAAAATACAGTAGCCTAATTAATATAGGATTTTACATTAGTTAATTTAGCAGACTCTGTTTATCTAAAGCAATCAACTTACATTTGAGGAGAATACAAGCAAGTGTGATGACAAAAATGTTAGATGAAGACATGAACGTTTTGAAAGAAGCAGAAACATTTTCAGGATACTTTAGATTTTCAGTAGCTGTGGAATAACCTGTGTTTATTAAATTTTAAGTAATTTTGTAATGTATCCCAGTGCTCCAGTATTTTCTTCTCCTGCACTGTAACAAATTGCTGTAGATTCTACAGCAAAATTCTACAGAAATTTATTGTTTTATCATTTTACAAGTTATTACTGTAATTCGCAATGCATTATGGCGCTCTCTGTGAAACTGTCTGTCTTATTTGGTGTTGTTTTGTCTGTGCAAAGCTCTATATTATGGCGAGTGAACAATACACTAAGTGTGTGCACCCCTGCTCTAGATATGTCACAGGTGGGGACACGCATCAGGTGTGTGTGTATTGTTTGGGGGCGCAGCACGCACAGTCAGCTCTCGAGAGGGCTGCCTGTGAACACTGTGAAGCATTTCCTATCAGAGTGCTGCGCTCCCGCTTGGTTATATTATTTTCTGATGATGGCCAGGCTCGCGATCCCCACGATTCGGGTCCCGCGTCCGTTGAGGCGGCGCGGCGGCTTAGATCGTGGGGATCGCAGAAGGATCTCGCGGATGAGAACGAGACTGCTGAGGCACCTTTTCGTTCATCATCCGCAGATTCTATAACACTCGTTCACGACGCAGAAGCCCGCGATGCGGCTTCTTCTGCCCGTGACGAGTGCTCAGTGCTCGAGCTATCCGTTTCTGAGGAAATAAATGTGCTCAGCATCGGGAACGAAACTCATGTTTCTGCTTATGTAGAGCTCGTGGGGGTTGTGACTCGTGCTGTGGCCAGACTTAAATAAATATATATATAAAATATATCAGCTGGCCACAAAATAAGCAGGATGATCCCTGTCAAAACAAACTAGACAAGAGATTCCTGCAGCACCGTTCACAACCTCAGCGCCGGGGCTTACTGTTTTTCCCAGATCTTCATAAAGAGATCTCTATCCTTGGAAAAACCCCACTCTTTACGTATCTCATCACATTCATTATATGATTATTAGAATGTGGTGGGTGTGAGAGAGGCGGGTTATGGCAAGATGCCGCAGATGGAGGAAGCTTTAGCAAGCTATCTTTCTCCTGATGCGACATCTTCGCTTAAAGCCCCATCGCTGCCCAACAAACCGTGCAGGGACACCTCTGCACTGGTTGGCCGGGCTTATATGGTGGCTGGTCAGGCTGGTGCGTGCCTGCACTCTATGACGATTTTGCAGGCGTACCAGGCCGATCTTCTTAAAGATCTAAATGAGGGCGAGGGAACAACTCCTGCTGACTTTGCGGAGTTGAGCCACAGATTTGTCTCTCCGGGCCACTAAAGAGACGGCACGTGCCATAGGCCGCTCTATGTCAGCTATGGTGGCTATGGAGAGACATCTGTGGCTAAATTTGTCCGGTATAAAAGAGAAAGACAAATATTTTCGGACGCTCCACTATCACCTTCTGGCCTGTTCTCCGACGCTGTCACTACAGTCGTCGACAGGTTTCAGGAAGTGAAAAAACAGTCAGCGGCGTTCCAATAGTATCTCCCTCGCCGCTCTAATCTGGATCTAGGAGGGCTGGTCCAAGTGGCCAGCCTCAGCCGTCAACCAGCTCCTCCCATCGGCAAGAGCAAAAAGAGAGCTTTGCCTCTAGAGCCCCTCCTGCGGGAGCCTGGCAACAGAGGAAGCACTCTCAACCGAAGTCCTCCAGCCAGAAGGGTGACCTGAGGGCCGTCCTTCAGGCGAATAAGGCTTCGGGAAAGAGGTCCTAATTGTAGTGTAGGACCTCTGAGGGCTGAATATTATAAAATATGGGTACAGATTGCAGTTCGGTCACCGACCTCCAAAGTTTGCTGGGGTGGTACCGACTGCAGTGGTTCCAGAACAGGCTCGGGTTATGGAACAAGAGGTACAGACTCTATTGGAATTAAGGGCCCATAGAAAGTGTTCCCCTACTAGACAGGGAGTCCGGGTTTTACAGCCAGTACTTTATAGTTCCAAAGAAGGATGGCGGACTGAGGCTGATTTTAGATCTAAGGCTTTTGAATCGTTCTTTGAGGAGATTCAGGTTCAAAATGCTTACTATTCCCATTATCATGAACCAAATCAGATCCGAGGACTGGTTTGTCACGATAGATCTAAGAAATGCTTATTTTCATGTCTCCATCCTTCCATGTCACAGGAGGTTCCTGAGGTTCGCTTTCGGGGGCGAAGCATACCAATATCGGGTTATTACTTTCGGCCTAGCTCTCTCTCCCCGTACGTTCACTAAGTGTATGGATGCGGCTCTGGCTCCACTGAGGCTTCAGGGCATCCGTATACTGAATTACATCGACGACTGGCTCATTTTGGCCCAGTCTCGAGAAATGGCAGTTCGGCATCGAGATGTCGTCCTTGGCCACATTCAGAACCGGGGGTTGAGACTCAACACTAAGAAAAATGTGTTGGACCCAGCTCAGAAGACAACTCTTCTGGGAGTGGTATGGAATTCGGTTACGATGCGGGCACGTATGTCTCCCGCTCGTATCGAATCCATCCTGGCCATGGTGTCCGGGATAAAGCTAGGCCAGGCCATCACTGTAAAGCAATTTCAAAGACTGCTGGGCCTCATCACAGCGGCATCCAACATTATACCTTTGGGCCTTCTTCATATGAGGCCCCTTCAGTGGTGGCTGAAAGCCAAGGGGTTTTCCCCCAAGGGGAATCCGTTCCGTATGATCAGAGTAACGCGCAGATGCCTTCGTTCTCTAGTAATATGGAAGAAACCTTGGTTCCTGTCCCAAGGACCAGTGTTAGGAGCGTCATGTCGCCGGAAGTCTGTTTCGACAGATGCCTCCCTCACTGGCTGGGGCGCGGTCATGGACGGCCGCTTTGCCAGGGGTCTGTGGCAGGACCATCATCTTTCTTGGCATATAAATTGCCTAGAGATGTTGGCTGTGTTCAGGGCTCTGAGGAGCTTCCTCCCAGACATCAAGGGTTACCATGTCCTAGTACGATCGGACAATACATCAGTGGTAGCTTATCTGAACCGTCAAGGGGGACTCAGATCGCGCCCTCTATACAGGTTGGCGTATCAGATTATCCTATGGTCCCAAGGGAAACTATTGTCTATCAGGGTCTACTGTCTATCAATGTACGTTCCGGGGGTTCAGAATCAGGGAGCAGACATCCTGTCGAGGCGGGCTGAGGCCCGGGGAATGGAGACTTCATCCAGACGTGGTGAAGTTGATATGGGAGAGGTTTGGACCTTTGGAAGTGGATCTATTCGTGTCTCGAGAGACGTCCCACTGCCCACTTTGGTTCTCCCTCACACATCCAGCCCCACTGGGGTTGGATGCCATGGTACAGGCCTGGCCGAGGCTTCGCCTGTACACTTTTCCCCCGATCGCTCTGCTTCCGGGAGTCCTGGAGAGGGTCTGTCAGGAGGGCATCAGTTTACTACTGGTTGCCCCAATGTGGCCGGCCCGAGTATGGTTTTCAGACATAATATCACTCCTGATAGGTCCGCCATGGCAGATTCCTCTGAGGAGGGATCTGTTGTCTCAAGCGGAGGGCACAATATTCCACCCTCGCCCGGAGTTGTGGAACTTGTGGGTCTGGCCCCTGAGGGGGCTCAGTACCTAGATGCTGGACTATCAGCTGGGGTGATTGAGACCATACTTAGCTCTAGGGCTCCATCCACTAGGAGATTATATGGCCTCAAGTGGAATGTTTTTTCCACTTGGTGTAGAGAACATGAGTTAGATCCAGTTAACTGCCCAGTGGCTTCAGTTCTGGACTTTCTTCAAGATCTAATCCCCAGCAAATCTCTCCCCATCCACACGTAGGGTGTACATGGCTGCCATTGCGGCGTTCCATGCACCACTATATGTTGGGCCTTTGGGGAGGCACCAACTGGTCATACTATTTCTCCATGGTATTTGGAGGATGAGACCGACAGTCAGGTCCAGGGTTCCTTCCTGGGACCTGGCGGTGGTTCTCGAAGGGCTATCCCTGGCTCCCTTCGAATACCTCCAGTCGGCTTCGCCTAGGACCTCACGTTCAAGATAGCCTTTCTCTTAGCTATTTCTTTAAAGAGACTGGGAGATATCCAAGCCCTGGCATTATTGCCAGCTTGCTTGGGGTGTGCCCCCGGCGGAGTTAAGGCCATCCTGCATCCGAGACCCAGCTATGTGCCTTAAGTGCAATTTAACATGGCTAGGTCCATGGTCCTGCAAGGATTTCATCCTCCACCTCATGTGTCGGCAGAAAAGGAGAGGTTCCTTGCTCTGCCAGTGAGAGTTCAGAGTATTTACCTTGAGAGGTCCTCTTCTTGGAGGAGGTCAGACCTACTGTAGTGTGTTTTGGGTCACCTATTAGGGGCTCCCGGCTATACAAACCATAAGTAGGCCTACAAGGTGCGCAATTTGCCTTCACCTTTGGCCGCAAGGGCTCATTCTACTAGAGGCATGGCATCCTCTAGGGCCCTCCTCTCGGGAGTGCCCCTCCAGGAGATCTGTGAGGCAGCTGGTTGGGCTACCCCGCACACTTTTATCAGGTTTTTAGTCTGCACCTCCCTAGTACACCTGGCGCACATGTGCTCTCGTCCTAGCTAGTGCCTGAGATCAGTTTCACTCTATGGCAGGCCTTTTTCTGTGCGTGGCCTAGTGGGCATTCGTTCCCCAAAGAGTCGCTTTCGACGACGCAGTTCGAGTTCCCTCGAAAGGGAACATCTCGGGTTATGACTATAACCCTTGTTCCCTGAGAAGGGAACGAGACACTGCGTCGTCCTGCCACACCCCTCGAGGCCTGAGAGCGTCTTGCTTCATCGCTAGGCTAATGTGTGTGTGTGCCGGCATCACTTTTATGTGCCGTCACATGTTATGTCATGACGCAACACCAATCAGGATTGGATTAGTTTCATTCATACTTCAGAGGCGCACGCTAAGGGAGCGTCCCCAAAGAGTCGTTTTCGACGACGCAGTGTCTCGTTCCCTTCTCAGGGAACAAGGGTTATAGTCATAACCCAAGATGTTTTCACTGTAGTTAATACGTTTTACAACAATTTACTGTGATGTGGCATTATGGGATTGCGCGGGCTGAATACAGGTTTGAAAACTGGTGAACTGGAGCATGCAAGGCAAGAAGACTTGAAGATAAAAGGCACTATTTACTCAATATTTGGTAAGTTAACTTAAATTTATGTCCATAAATATTACAATCTAATGTATTACTTAATGCTGTTTAAGCGATTTTGAACAGAATTCATAACATAGGCATGTCAGATGCAATTAATTTTATCAACTTGTTAACAACTGCGTGTTATCAGGACATTTAGTGGGATGTAAAAGTGTTTGAGACGACCCTTCGGGCGGCCACGGTGGAGAAGACCCTTCGGGCGACCATGGTGGAGAAGACCCCTCGGGCGGCCACGGTGGAACCGGCAGTTCAGGAAACCATGGCGGCGCAGCCTCCATGGTCCCATCGCGGGACCTACTGCCCCCCCCAAAATTTTCAGGCACCCACTCAGGAACATTCACCGGCTCAGGAACAGACACCGGTTCAGGAACAGGAACCGGCTCGGGAACAGGAACAGACAGCGTGGCAGCGGCCATCTTGTCCGGAGACACTGGCTCAGCGGCGGCCATCTTGTCTGGAGACACTGGCTCGGTGGCGGCCATCTTGTCCGGAGACACTGGCTCGGTGGCGGCCATCTTGTCCGGAGACACTGGCTCGGCGGTGGCCATCTTGCCCTGAGACACTGGCTCGACGGAAGTGACTTGAACAGTCTCTGGATCGGCAGACGTGACGTGAACAGTCTCTGGATCGGCAGACGTGACGTGAGCAGTCTCTGGCTTGGCAGGACTGACGTGAAGCTCAGGCTCGGCAGGGCTGACGTGAGGCTCAGGCTCGACAGGGCTGACGTGGAGCGCAGACTCGGCAGGACTGACGTGAAGCAGTTCAGGTTTGGCAGGACTGACGTGAAGAGCAGGTTTGGCTGGACTGGACGGGACCAGCGGTGAAGGCTCTGCGGGACAAGACCCAGGCAGGACGGTCTCGGCGGGAAGAAGCTCAGGCATGTCGTGAAGAAGCTCAGGCATGTCGTGAAGAGACTCAGACTTGGCAGGCATGACGGCAGCCCTCCTGGGAATAAGGATCAAGCATAGCCGCTTGGCCGGAGATTTCCCCTTAATGCTGCTGGATTCATCTTTGGTCTGTCGTTCTGTAATGATGCGGCAAGGACGAAGCAGAGAGAGAATCCAAAAGCAAGCACTATTTTAATAAAGTGAACAGGTCATACTAAGGTACATGGAACTCAGGACAGGAACATGGAGAACGCTACAAGCAACAACGACCGACAACTAAAAACTGAAGCACAGAGGTTTAAATACACAGACAAACAAGCTAAACAAGATAGCAAGGGGAGGGGGCCTAATTACAATCACCTGGAGAGACTAATAAACAAGAAAAACTACAAAGGACTACAAAACATGGCACAGAACAGGAAATAACAAAAGTCCACACAAGACAAGGAAAACACAAGACAGGAATCGTGACAATACGCACGTGCAGTTAGCTTTGCTCATGAAAAACATTAGAATATATGATTTTAACATCGTTGGATGCTGCTATTTTCTCATTTACTTCACTGGTTTGGATTTCTTATTAAGAGCATCTAAAACCAGTGTTTAACAAATCCCTGCGTCATAACTAAATTCAAAATGACTGGCAAAAGATTTGAAAGTTAATTTTATTTTCTGTTCAAAGTTCCCATAGTTATCGTTTTCTTAATATAACTTGAACCTAAATCTAAATGTATCACTGTAAATTGTGTCAACATGATAGCAATACCATTGTAGGTTTTACTAAGCATATGAAAGGTCACAGCAATGTTCCTAACTGCTGTTTTACCTGTTTTGTACCTGACTGTTCCCGTGCATTTACAAAATTTGTAGCTTTTAAGTCTCATCTATATAGAGACCATACAGGTTATCAAAAGTCTCGTAAAGGTGCCAGATTTGACCAAATAGACACAACACTGATTTGCCAGATTGGATATTGTCATTTCACATGTACAACTCTGAATGACTTAATTAGGCATTTAAAAGGCCATATTGATGAGGGCAGGGAAATAAAATGCCCCTTTAAGCGTTGTGAGAGGACAATTAGTGTAAAATCCACATTTGCATCTGATTTCTTTTATTTTTATTTCCCTTTTATTTTTATTTTTGCTTGTAGATGTCAGCAACAGCAGCTGATGTGGAAAAAAGTTCTACACTTCTAGACTCTCCAAGACTGATTGTCTTAGGTAATGTACGTTCCAAAATCTTTAAATTACTTAATACATTTTGCCTGTTGTATTTTAGCATACATTTTTAGAAAGTGTTTCTTATATTTATTATTTTTAGGTGAAATTCTCACTGCAACCCAGTGGATGCTGAGTATTGAGGGTCAAGTGGTTATCGATCCACACCCCAATTTTATGGCTGGATTTGTTGCTTTGTTTGCAACTTACAACTTTAATCTGGTGTACCAGCACGAGGCATCCTGCACATTGTATTTGTTCAAAGGTAACAGTTTACTTAAATATAAATGTGTATATGTTAATGGATTAGTTCACCCAAAAAATTTAATTTCTGTCATTATTTAACAACTGACCTTCGTTCATTTTCGGAACACAAATTAAGATATTTTTGATGAAATCCGAGAGTTTTCTGAACCACACATACAGTAGGCAGCAAAATGATTGCAACTTTCAAGGTCCAGAAAGGCAGTTAAGACATTGTTAAAATAGACCATGTGACCACAGTGGATCAACCTTAATGTTATGAAGCCACGATAATACTTTTTGTGCGCAAACCCCCCCCAAAATAACGACTTAATCAACACTCTCTTCTCTTCTGTGTCAGTCTCTGGTGCTGTAAATGTAGTAAACACAGTGCAGTGCTTCCAGGTTCTACGTTAGAACAAAAAGTATTCTCATCACTTCATAACATTAAGGTTGATCCACTGGAGTTATATGGACTATTTTAATGATATTTTTTTACTACCTTTCTGGGCCTTGAAAGTTGTAATGACGTTGTGGTCTATGTGTGGTTCAGAAACCTCTCTGATTTCATTAAAAAAACATCTTAATGTGTGTTCCTGAAAATGAATAAAGGTCAGTAGTTAATTAATGACAGATTAATGAGTAATTAATTACAGAAATGTAATTTTGGGGTGAACTAACCCTTTTTAGTAGTGCAGCGAATGCTTATTGTAAAGTGGTATATTTTCATTAGTCTGCACATGATCCTAAAGCTTCTGCTTGTGTTTTTCTGACTGATTTTTGTGCAGATGTTTTGTTGGAATCAACCTATCCACTGGTACCAAGAAAGTGGAAAGACCTCAGAGAAGAGGAACAACACAGTCCATCCTCATGTGTCTCTTCTCAGAAGGCTAATGGACTTTGAGTGGTTAAGCATGTAAGTTGTCAAATGTATATATATTTAAAAAAAAGTGAAAGTGAAAGTGAAAGTGACACGTGATGGCCAAGTATGGTAACCCATACTTGGAATTTGACCTCTGCATTTAACCCATCCAAGTAAGTGCACACACATTAGGAGCAGAGTAGTGAGTAGTGAACACACACACACTGCAAACGTGAATACACACACCCGGAGCAGCGGGCAGCCTTGAGTGGCGCCCGGGGAGCGATTGGGGGTTAGGTGCCTTGCTCAAGGACACCTCAGTCATATTCCTGCCGGTACTGGAATCCAACCAGCAACCTTTGGGTCACCAGTCCAACTCTGTTACCATTAGGCCATGACTGCCCTTCAAAAACTACAGGAGGAGATGTCTATATAATGACACCTAAAGGAATAGTTCACCCCAAAATGTAAATTCTGTAATTACTCTCCCTCATTTTGTTCAACCCCGTAAGACTTTCGTTCATCCCCAGAAAAGTTATTAAAGACATCGTTAAAATAGTCCAAGTGACTACAGTGGCTCAGTCTCGAGATATACACGTAGTATAATTGCGTACTGCTTCTGTGTTGTACGTCACACGTAGGCTCACTATTGGCCGACGCAGGTCATGTGTGTGTGATGCGTGTGACGTTCAACCAGAAGCTCTACGCAATTATGCTACATGAATATCTCGAGGCCAACAGAGAAGGAAATGAATACTTGAATAAAGTGAAGTCGTTATTTTTGTTAATTTTTTGCGCACAAAAAGTATTCTCATCACTTGATTAACTTAAGATTGAGCCACTGTAGTCACTTGGACTATTTTAACGATGTCTTTAATATCTTTTCTGGGCCGGCAAGTTTCAATCCCTTAGAAGCCTATGGAGGAGTGATCCAGCTCTCAGATTTAATCAAAAATATCTTAATTTGTGTTCTGAAGATGAACGAAAGTCTTACGGGGTTGAACAACATGAGAGAGAGTAATTACTGACAGAATTTACATTTTGGGGTGAACTATTTCTATATATAATCTTGTTCTCTTGCCAAAAAGTGTTCAACTTACACAAAATGTAAAAAAGTACTTTACATTAAAACAGTTTAAATGTTTTTAGAGGGAATGTTGTTAATCACCAGCATTTGTGTTGTTTATCACAAACATTTATACAAAAAAAATATTTAAAAAAAAAAGCAGAAATGTGAGTTTTAACAGGAGATGTGAGTTAACCATAATGCCATTCTGTTGATTGAGCTTAAAAATGGAAATTCCGTCATCATTTACACACCCCCATGTTGTTCCAAACCTGTATGAGATATTATTTTAATAAATATTTTTCTACAACAGCTTTGACTTTGTGTTTGTTTATTTAAATGTTTATTTTAATGCATTTACATCAATATAATGGTAAATAATAGAGTACAGTTTACTGTTAAAATGATTCTTTTCAGCTTTTTAAATGTTAAACTATTACAGCATCTTCTTGAATTTTGGGGGTATTTACAGGATTTTATTGGCAACTTTATTGCCAGGTAAATACTGTACTTTAGTGAAATTACAAAATATTGCTGTAAAATAAAATACAAGTTTAATTCAATGTTACTGTAAAAAAAAACTACAAATTACTGTATTTCATATGCAACAATTAACTGTAAATTGCTTTACAGTATTATACTGTAATCAATTTTACAACAATTACCAACATTTTTACAGGACTTTATTGGTAACTTTTTTGCCAGTAAATTCCTGTACGTTCCACAGGATTTTTTTTACAGTGCGCTCTCTTCTTGATTTTTTCAAGTGTTTCTGCCTTTTCAGGCTCATTTATTTCCTTCAGCTTCTCGATCAGAAAATCAATGTGCTTAAGAATGAACACAGAATCAGTCTTGAGTGCGATCCTCTCCAGAGTTTGCACACAGTGAAAAGCTTCCATTACCAGCTTTATTTTCTCTTGCACTAATTCCTGCAGTTCTTCTTCCAGCTTCTTGACCACAGACTCAGCATCTCCAGTCTTACCATATTCCTGCTTTAAATCTTCATATGTCCTCTTCTCTTTCTTTGTCTTCGTTTCATATATTTTTGCTTCTTTAACATGTTTGCTGTAGTGGCATTTATTTGTACACACTCTGCAATAACCATCTTTCATCACACTGCACCGTGAGAGCTTTCTGGTCCACCAGCATCCTGGATAATGACAGTTCTCCTCACAGACGCTGCAGCACATCGCCTCTTTGGCTACAGAGCGATCAATATCAACCTTCTCTTTATAGGACACGTCAACTGCATACTCAAAGTTCTTATTTTTATTGACATCTTTCTTGTGTTGCTTAATAACTTCTTGAGTTTGTTTCAGCTTATTTTGCTTTAGTTCCATCATTTGAACACGTTCTTTTAGATTAGAGATATTTGCCTCCAACTGTTTCCGTTGTTGTACTACATCTTGAGTCATCTCCAGGCTTTTTGGTTTTATGTTGTCAAGAAACTTGAACAATCCTTCCATTCCTCTAAAACTGCGATTCCATGATCGTTCTTGTATATTTTCATCTTCTTCATCATCATCTTCTTCATCAGTAGCTTCTGACTGACAGTTGTTAAACAGGAAAAACACTGGCTGATTCTGTTCATTCACTGCACACTTGATTTTAGCCTCTTTAACAGCCATCAGGGCATTTTTAGGTCGAGCTCCATCTGAGTGTGTGAAGAGCAACACAATGTTTTCAGCAATATCTTTCCCAAATAAAGACTGAACAGCATCAAATATGTATTGTTGGCTGTCAGAGAGTCGATTCTGTGATGCTTTAATCACCAGACACACTGCGTCTACTTCATTAATCCCTTCTTCAGATTTACATAAACTAAGAAAACTCTCAGCGATCTCTTTATCTTTCTCAGCTCCACGTGTGTCTCCATATCCTGGTGTGTCGATGATTGTTAAATGGATTAGACTCTCTCGTAGATAAAACCCATAAACAGTGATGCTGGAGGTCTGACTGTGAGCTGATGTTCGGTCACTCTGATCATCTGTGATCTCAAACCAAACCTTGTCTTCTCTCTTTATACCCAACATGTAGTTGATCATCGTGTGGATCAGGGTTGTTTTTCCTGTTCCTGTTTCTCCCACCATCAGAATGGTTTTATGGGGTTTGTTTTTGTATCTCTCTCCAAATGTCAACTTTCTGAATGGTTCTTTTTTATTCATTTTGTCTGAACTTGTTTTCAGATGGTATCGAGAAGGATTTCCACGTTTAACTAAGATGCATTGGTTGATGATTTTGTCCATTTTTAATAATTTGTGACTAATTATTTCCTCTGTAATGTTAATACAGAAAAAATGACGTTATCAGTAGTGAGACAAAAGTACATAACTCACAAGAAAACACTTTTCTTTTAAAAATGTATATATTTAATAGATTAATAGGTATATTTAAAATTCAATGTGAATTATAGGCCTACTGAATTTGATTGCTTCTGAATTGAAACAAAAACCTAAGTATCATAAATTGGATCAAGTCCAAACAACCATCTCAAGATAATACTTCCCCCACCCCCACCCCCCTCCACCCCCCACCCCCTATCTCCCATCTTAGAGCTGAGTCTGATTTTCCGAAGGTGAAATATAAAGGGAAACAAAAAATAATAGCTTGTGCATGAAGCAGCACAAAACTACGGAGCCTATAAAGGGACGTGGTGGTGAAAAAAAATGGAATGGGAGAAAATAAAAATTTTCAAATCTTTCCCCTAAAAAACTTTGCGTTCCATCGCAAAGATATAAAAAAATAGCTATATTATATATAAAATATATATAAAAGAAAAGTGTTGTGAGCTCAGACAGACACTTCCTGTTGAATTTCCCTGGCAGTGTTTCAACAGCTCCGTACGTTAACAATGGAGCATTTCATAGTTCCCTTTCGTAGTCACTCCGAGTTACGTCGGATGACGACGAATGGGGGTTTCGCCTAGAAAGCCAATCATCTTCGTGTATTATAAAATGAGCCAATGGCGATGAAATGCCATGGGTCTGCGGAATTTGCATAGCGTATCTCCGCCCCACCGCGTGGGTATAAAAGGAGAGACGCCGGGAAAGGCAGATCATGTTTTCGCTTCGGAGCCAAGAACTTCTCTTCACTCCACAAGCCAAATCCTGAGTATTCAGTGACTTCATCTTCTTCGAGACGAGCGAACTCTCCGGTGTTGGTGTGACGGCGGTACCCAGCGAGTTTCACATTGCCTGCGATCTGAGCAGTGATCTGCCAGTCTGTGTGCTTCTCCCTGGTCACCTCAGCATCGCTGAGTTTTCCTCTCTAAAAGAGCTGCACGTGGCACGTCTTTTTAAAGATGTCTCGCCCGTGTTCTTCTGGGTGCGGTCGATTCCTGTCTTCCTTTGATGGGCACAATCGCTGCTTTGTGTGTTTGGGCTTAGAGCACGCTAAAGCAGTGCTTGTGGATGACTCATGTTCCTTCTGTGGGAACATGACCATCGCAACTCTAAGGTCGAGACTCAATGATCTCATTCGAGAGAGAGTCCCCTCATCCACACCCCGATCTACCCCCTCCTCGAGAGGTGGTACTTCGGCTGGTGGACAGGGTGACTTGAGGGTGACGGTGTGGAACAATCTGACGATGCGTCCTCGGACCACGCCCCCCTCTTCAGTGTTGCAACCCGCGAGTGCTGTGGTGAATTTACCGGGTCCATCTTCTGATGCCCCGCGTATTTCATTCGGCGCTCCAGAGGAGGACTCGATGTCGATCGCGGCATCACAAGGCGGGCAAGAGTCATCGGGAAGTGAAGATGCGGCTGCGTTGCCTCCCTCTGGAGTACCAGCGTTGCCCGTATCAGATCCCGAGATGAAGGCCATGCTCTCCCGGGCCGCCGCGAGCATCGGGCTTGAGTGGAACCCTCCGCCCTGCCCTGAGCGCTCGCGGTTGGATGATTGGTTTTTGGGTGCGGCTGCCGCCTCTCGGCCTCAGCCAACTCCAATGCCATTCTTCCCGGAAGTGCATGAGGAGCTGTCGAAGTCATGGAAGGCTCCCTTGACCTCCCGTGTACGCTCGTCAGCTTTCTCCGCCTTTCCCCCCCTCGATGGGGCGGCCGCCCATGGGTACACTGGGATTCCCCCGGTTGAACGCTCTGTTGCCATGCAACTGTGTCCTCAGAGTGCTTCATCTCGTGGTACTCCTAAGCACCTGTCCAAGGCCTGTAGATTTTCGTCCACTCTCGTGGCGAGATCTCACAGAGCTGCAGGACAGGCGGCCGCCGCTCTGCATGCGATGAGCACCTTGCAGGTCTATCAGGCCCAGCTGCTCAGAGATATGCACGAGGCGGGGACTGATCCGGGGCTCTTTGATGAGCTGCGTGCCGCCACTGACCTCGCTCTCCGAGTGACGAAAGTGGCCTCACGCTCCCTGGGTCAGGTGATGGCCACCTCTGTGGTCCAGGAGCGTCACCTTTGGCTGAACCTGGCTGATATGCGGGACGCTGAGCGCACTCGTCTGCTCGACGCCCCCATATCCCAAGCCGGCCTCTTCGGCGGAGCGGTTGAGGACTTTGCCCAGCAGTTCTCAACCGCACAGAAGCAGTCTGAGGCGATCAAACATGTTCTGCCCCGACGGCCTGCTGCTGCCTCCACCCAGCCGTCGGTACAGAAGCCTCAGCCTGCTCACCGCCGAGGGCGCCCTCCTGTAGCTCCCTCCCCTCCCGCACGGCCCCAGCAGCAGCCTTCACCTGGGCCGCGTCACGGAGGAGGCCGCAGGAAGGCGCCACAGCCCTCTCCAGCCCTGCGCCCCGCTAAACGCCAGGCTAAGCGGCGCTCCTGAGACGGGCTGCTCAGTGATGGTGTCGGTTTTTCCCCAGGAGGTGGTTGCAGACCCCCTCCTTCCTCCGGCGGAGGGCCGGGGGAGAATCTTTTGTTCTCCCGCTGCTCACCCACGGGTGGGTAGTACCCTATTTTTGTCAAAGAAAGAACCGATACACCCATCACTGAGCACACAGAGCCGGTTGACAGTGCGCGACGCCCCCGGGCCTCGCCGCTCTCATCCCTCTTTGTCACAGAGTTCTCGGACCGCAGTGTGCGCCGCCCCCGGGCCTCGCCACTCCCGTCCCCCTCTGTCCCAGAGGGTGCGGATGACAGTGCGTGCCGTCTCGGACCTCACCACTCTCGTCCCCTCTGTCGCCAGACCCCTGGCAGAGCAGACCCCGTGGAACGCTGGTCCTTCCCTGGTCTCCTCTGTCAGGACGCGGAACATGACCGCGCCCCCGCACCGGGCCGCTATGCCACCCACGCCTGGGCCGGTCACTCCGCTTCGCTGCCCCTCAGGGGGGACGCCTGTGGTTCGCATGACCCGCTGGTTCAGTTCAGTTTCTGGCAGCTTGGTTAGAGCTCCCCAGCCTGTCCCGCTGGGTCGCCCGAACTATCAGGCTCGGCTATGCGATTCAGTTCGCACGGTCTCCTCCCCGCTTCAGGGGAGTTCGCTTCACTATGGTCTGTGGCAATGCCCCTATCATGAGAGCGGAGGTTGCTACCCTGCTGGCGAAGGGTGCAATCGAGACTGTCCCTCCAGCCGAGATGAAGTCAGGGTTTTACAGCCCGTACTTCATTGTCCCCAAGAAGACCGGTGGGTTACGGCCGATCCTGGATCTGCGCGTCTTGAACCGCTCCCTTCACAGGCTGCCGTTCAAGATGCTCACGGCCAAACGCATTTTCGAATGCGTGCGGCCACAGGATTGGTTTGCAGCGATAGACTGAAGGACGCCTACTTTCATGTCTCCATTTTACCTCGACACAGACCGTTTCTTCGGTTTGCTTTCGAGGGGCAGGCATACCAGTACGCGGTTCTCCCATTCGGGTGGCTCTGTCTCCTCGCGTCTTTACGAAGGTCGTCGAGGCAGCCCTTGTTCCCCTACGCGAACACGGGGTTCGCATCCTGAATTACCTCGACGACTGGCTAATTTTAGCTCACTCTCGAGATCAGGTTTGCGAACACAGAGACTTTGTGCTCCGGCACCTAGCCCGTCTGGGCCTTCGGGTCAACTGGGAGAAGAGCAAACTCTGCCCCGTGCAGTGGATCTCTTTTCTCGGTATGGAGATCGACTCGGTCGCCATGTCCGCGCAGCTTACGAGCGAGCGCGCACACTCACTGCTGACTTGTCTTCGACAGTTCGATGGCAAGAGTGCGGTCCCACTGAAATTGTTTCAGAGGCTCCTGGGGCATATGGCATCTGCAGCCGCGGCAACGCCGCTTGGATTGCTTCATATGAGACCGCTTCAGCTGTGGCTTCGCGATCGAGTCCCGAGGTGGGCATGGCATCATGGCACGCTCCGAGTCCCAGTGACTCCGACCTGCCATCAGACCTTCTCCCCGTGGAGGAACCTCAGTTTTCTACGGGCCGGAGTTCCCTTAGAACGAGTTTCCAGGCATGTTGTTGTCTCCACAGATGCCTCTTCCACGGGCTGGGGCGCCATGTGCAACGGGCATGCTGCCGCGGGCTCCTGGACAGGACCCCAGCGCCTTTTGCATGTCAATTGCCTCGAGTTGCTGGCAGTACGCCTTGCCCTGCACCGTTTTCGCACGTTGCTCGAGGGTCAACACGTACTAGTCCGTTCAGACAATACCGCGACAGTAGCGTACATCAACCGTCAGGGTGGTCTACGCTCCCGCCGTATGTCACAACTCGCACGCCACCTCCTCTTATGGAGTCAGAAGCACCTGAGGTCCCTTCATGCTATTTACATTCCGGGAGATCGGAACTTTGCAGCCGACGAGCTGTCACGGTTTCGGCCCATCTCCGGCGAATGGCGACTCCATCCCCAGTCGGTCCATCTGATTTGGGACCAGTTCGGGGACGCACAGGTAGACCTGTTTGCCTCCCATGACTCATCCCATTGCGCCCTGTATTACTCCCTGACCGAGGGCACGCTCGGCACGGATGCACTGGCGCACAGCTGGCCGCGGGGCCTACGCAAATATGCGTTTCCCCCAGTGAGCCTTCTCGCACCGACCTTGTGCAAGATCAAGGAGGACGAGGAGCAGGTCATTCTGGTTGCGCCGTACTGGCCCACCCGGACCTGGTTCTCCGAACTGATGCTCCTCGCGACAGCACCTCCTTGGCCAATTCCTCTGAGGAAGGATCTCCTTTCTCAGAGACGGGGCACCCTCTGGCACCCTCGACCCGATCTTTGGAGGCTCCACGTGTGGCTCCTGGACGGGACGAGGCAGGTTTGAGTACCCTGCCACCAGCGGTGGCGGCTACCATCACTTCCGCTAGAGCATCGTCCACGAGACATGTCTATGCGTTGAAGTGGAACCTCTTCGTCAACTGGTGCTCTTCTCGCCGAGAAGACCCCAGGAGATGCTCGATCAGTGTCGTGCTTTCCTTCCTGCAAGATGGGCTGGAGCGAAGGCTGTCTCCCTCCACCCTGAAGGTGTATGTGGCCGCTATCGCCGCATATCACGAAGCAGTTGAAGGTAAGTCTCTGGGGAAGCACGACCTGATCGTCAGGTTCCTGAGAGGAGCGAGGAGACTGAATCCTCCTCGCCCTCCTCTCGTTCCCTCTTGGGACCTCTCAGTGGTGTTAAATGCCCTGCAGAGGGCTCCCTTTGAGCCTCTGCAATCAGTGGAGCTTAAGTTCCTGTCTATGAAGACAGCGCTCCTGGTTGCACTGGCCTCCATCAAGAGGGTAGGGGACCTGCACGCATTCTCCGTTGACGAAGCGTGCCTGGAATTCGGGCCAGCTTACTCTCACGTGATCCTGAGACCCGGCCTGGATATGTGCCCAAGGTTCCCACCACTCCCTTCCGGGACCAGGTGGTGAACCTGCAAGCGCTGCCCCTGGAGGAGGCAGACCCAGCCTTGGCACTGCTCTGTCCAGTACGCGCTCTACGTGCTTACGTAGACAGGACGCAGTGTTTCAGGACCTCAGACCAGCTCTTTGTCTGTTATGGTGGGAGACTGAAGGGAAAGGCTCTCTCAAAGCAGAGGCTGTCTCACTGGATAGTGGACACCATTGCTTTGGCTTACCAACAGCAAGGCCGACCGTGCCCCCTTGGTGTGACAGCACACTCCACTCGGAGTGTGGCTTCCTCTTGGGCTCTAGCGCATGGCGCCTCGCTGGCAGACATTTGCAGAGCTGCAGGCTGGGCGACACCGAACACATTCGCCAGATTCTACAATCTCCGAGTGGAGCCAGTGTCCTCTCATGTACTCGCTTCAACCAGCTAGTACTGGACCCGCTCAGGTGTCTTCGCTTGCTCACCATTCCACTCCACGGACTGGATACGTGTGATTATTCCTCAGGTGAGCCTTCCTCTCTGAAGCCCTGAGTTCCTCCAGCACTGTTGACGCTGGCGCCAGTGTCTATTGCCTGTGCGTCGGCTAGGTGCCTCCGTGTGCATGGTTCCTCCTCTGAGTAACCCCCACATGTGTATGTCCACTGTAAGCCTCCTTGAGCATGTGTCTTTCCCTCGGCAAGCCACCTTGCCACTCCTGGAGTTGAAAGTTGCCACCCCACGGGCTGGTCACTCCAGCGTTCCTCCATATGAAGCCCTTCGGCCATATGTGTGTTCTTAAGTCCTCCCTACGGGTAGGCATGCTGCGGCATATTTCCTCTGAGATATGCTTCCCAGTGTACCTTGGTATTCCTGTGCTAAGTAGGACTCCTTCGTCCGTGCCAGTATCACGACAAGGGGATCAGACTTTCGCAGGGCACTGGAAGACAGCTGTGAAGGTGGCGTGATTACACGGGGGACCCCCATTCGTCGTCATCCGACGTAACTCGGAGTGACTACGAAAGGGAACGTCTCGGTTACGTATGTAACCCTCGTTCCCTGAGTATGGAACGGAGACGTTACGTCTCCCTGCCACTTCCGCTGTACCGCTGGGTAGACGCCTGAGTTCAGTCTCGGCTCCTCAGCGAAGACATGATCTGCCTTTGCCGGCGTCTCTCCTTTTATACCCACACGGTGGGGCGGAGATACGCTATGCAAATTCCGCAGACCCATGGCATTTCATCGCCATTGGCTCGTTTTATAATACACGAAGATGATTGGCTTTCTTGGCGAAACCCCATTCGTCGTCATCCGACGTAACGTCTCCGTTCCCTACTCAGGGAACGAGGGTTACATACGTAACCGAGACGTTTTTGAACTTAGACTCAAATGTAAAGAAATATGGTCAGTGCTTAACTCAAGGAGTTAGTTAAGTTGGCAATATATTTACAGGTATGAACTTGTGAGCGAAATGTTGTTAAAACACAAATGACACCCATAATCATAGTAGGCCTAATGTAGACAACGAGCTACAACCCAATTTTTCTCAAAACGAGCTTTATAATATAAATTAATCTCTATGAGCAGGAGACTGAGAGACAAGTCTGAAGGAACCGTCTGCAGATTGCAAAGCCCAAAACCCTTTTGCACATTTTATATTACATTTACATTTACATTTATTCATTTAGCTGACGCTTTTATCCAAAGCGACTTACAATTGCTATATTTCAGAGATCGCACGCCTCTGGAGCAACTAGGGGTTAAGTGTCTTGCTCAGGGACACATTGGTGTCTCACAGTGGATTCGAACCCGGGTCTCTCACACCAAAGATACAAAAATTTTATGAAAAATATTCAATAACTTCACTATTCAAACACTATGAAATGCTCCATTGTTAATGTATGGAGCTCTGAAACACTGCCAGGGAAATTAAACAGGAAGTGTCTGTCTGAGCTCACAACAGTTTTCGCGAGGGAACGCAAAGTTTCTTGGGGGAACAAAAAAAATTCTCCCATCCCAATTTTTTTCCACCTCCACATCCCTTTAGGGGCTCCGTACACACAACAGATGCTCACAATTATCCACATAAATAAGTGACCAAAAAATAATTAAATTATTAATCAGCACCATTATTAAAACACCATTTAGATACCGCACTTTCATCATTGTTACCTCTTTGTGCTGTGTATCAGTTGCTTGGATGCAGTTTATGGCGTGATCTGGTCGTCATGGAAATTACTCTGAAGATGAGAGAATATTCAAACACGGAAAAGTTCTGTATTTAGGCAACATGATTTATTATAATCAGCTGAAATCCGGAAAAGAGCAGAAAAACACAATGTTAACATTTTCTCCTATTATTATTAATACAATTAGACACAGGCTGTTGTAACCTTTGATAAGGTTTGTGATGATTTTTGATAGATTTGATGATCAATTGATGAACATTTGGATTGATGAGATCACAAATCATTAATATATTATTTAATTATAATGATGATGCCATTGCCAACTAAATTACCCAGTATGAATGTACATGTAAACTTACATAAATACTTCATTGTTTTTTAAAACTGTCTTTAATGAATCCTTCTTCAAAAAATAATTTAATAAAATTCACATAGCCAACGAATATGTGAAGAATATCTTGACAGTCATCAGATAATTCCTAATTCAGTTAATAATTAATTAAAATGGATTTACTTACAATGTATTGTTTTGATCAGTCCGTCCTTCTTCAGCTCACACTGATAATCTACAGATGACTGCAACAGAAAGCCTATTTTATACTGAAGCCAACATCCTTTGCTGAAGGTCATGTGATTTATGCGAACATACAAAATGATCTATACAAAATGGTAGACCGAGTGTGATAAACAAAACTCAGCATCTGGTTTTAGTTATACACATCATTTCAAAGCAGCTTTACACAAAGTGCATGAGTCCATATTACAATTTAGAGTGATTTATTATCAAAGGAAACTGTCTGTCTAAGTTATGCATTTCAGAAATGTAGCCTACATATACAAAATCAGAGTTAGCGAAAGATTTATTAATTTAAACAATGTAATAATTTAATGCAGAAACAATGAGCTCAATGACGTAATGAATACTTGTTTGTTAACAAATTATTATGACATTTAGAAAATGTAGCGTTGGTGCATGTTGATTCAGAGTTTGCATCATCTGAAGTCTTCGCAAGAGTTGGTGCCGGCTCTTCACTATTACATACAATCTTCCTGTTTGTTGCTGCCACGCTGTTTGAGTTGAAGCTCCGTCGAGTTGCTATTTGCCTGTTTTTTTCTTACAGTCAAATTTATAACCTATTATTTTCTCTTTTTACAGCGGGTGGACATATCCCCGGCATTATTCTATATGACAAACAATCGGATTTCCTTGATATCGCTAGTTTTATCGCTAGTTTTATCCGACTTCCCGAACATCCACTACTAGCTTAAGCCTGTTAGCATTATTAGCGTGGTACCGTTGTCGCTTGCGTTGTTTACAATCTTCTCACTCAGGAAATTATTGTTTTTCTGTTATAATGGTGAATGTATCGGTTGTGTGTCTACCTTTGAGTACATGAGGACATGCTTGAGCAGCAAGCAGTGTAGTTGGAGCTGGAGGCCGTGGAGAAGCAGGCCGAGCTTTAGGAACGGTGAACAGTGCTGGAAACTTTCAGGGTCGACGCTCACAAATCCGCGGCTTGTTTGCAGGGCGCTATCAAGACTCTGACTTCCTCTAATCCATGTGTTTCTCGGAACACCCAGAACACGATCATCCCAGGTCTCAGGTTCACTCTGGGGTCAGACCGCGGGCCAGAACCTCTACCTCCGCAATCTTTGGGGAGAACCTCTCCCCGATCTTCCATTTTTTTGTGAAGTTTTGTGACATAAATGGTAAATGGACTGCATTTATATAGCGCTTTCAACAGACCCAATGGCCACCAAAGCACTTTACATATTGCCTCTCATTCACCCATTCATACACCGACGGCGATGTACTGTTCCTTCATCCTCTACAGTTAAAGACCTTGGCTTTATAATAGACATCAACTTGTCTTTTGAACATCGTATTTCGTGTTACATCCCTTTAGTCTAGGGTTGGAGGAACAAATAACAGAATAGAAATGGTGTGACGTGTGGAGACAGCAAGGTTCAGTTCCCAACACCAGTGTTTAATAAAGATAGAAAACAAACAGATGTTAAAAACTAGTTTTATTTTACAAATGTGGGAGGATTTCAAGGCTTCAAGAGGGAGCAAGGCTCAAACTATTAGGAAGAAAAAAAGAAAAGAACAATAAAAATGCACTTACTCCCTAACGCATAAACAAGATATAAAGGGAATGGCCCAACTCCATACTAATCCCTTCCCAAAGAATAAACAATATAAACTTTTTTTATAACAACACAGCCCTGCTCTGTGAAATGTTGCTGCTTAAATCCCCACAGCTCCCTCTCCTCCTCCAATCACAGCAGAGAACCAATCATTGGTTCAGGTGGCAGTTATTAGTTCCTGCCTATGGGAAAGTAGAGAGAGAGAAACAGGGAGAAAGGAACAAATACAGCACAAAGTACATCCTTAGACATAACATTAGGTCAAGAAAATATGATCATATAACGCCAATTTTATCATCTCTACACTGGTTACCTGTTAAGTTCTGTATCAATCATAAAGTATTGGCACTGACCTTAACTGGACTTTTGATGATGCAAACTCTGAATCAACATGCAATGCTGCACAAAAATTCTAGATATCCTGATCATTTGTTAACATGTATTCACTACTTCAATGAGCTCATTGTTTCTGCCTTAAATTAATAGATTGCTTAAATTAATATACTCAAAAATATATTTTACAGTGAGCTCATCCACAAAATGGCTAAATTATCAGAGAAGAAGATGTGGAATGGTGTGGGACACAGAGAACCATTTCAGAGACATTGGGGTGTCAGAACTACATTACAGAGCACAGCTTTTACAACAGGAGCAACTTCATTTACATGAAGAGTGGTAAACTGCAACAGGGTAAAAGGTTTGAGATTTGGATGTTCTGGGTTCATTCTGACACTGGTGAACCCAAGGTGCTTTGTGTACTTTGCCACTGCTTTGCTGTAATAAACTTCATCTTTGAGATCTTCAAAATCCACAACATATAAACAACATTAAAACTTTAACAAACCAGTCTGAGAATGATGACAGTTATCTAAAAGATATGAGGAATAAAACAAACAAACACTTTCTTTGATCATCTAAAATCTGAATGTTTATTGTACTGAAATCCTACTGATTTGTTACTTGCATAATAATTTGGAAAACCTTTTAAGGGCACAGTGTATAGTGCATAATTTGGGATACAACCAATGTGTAGCTAATGTGACTTTATTTGATTACCTCATGATATAAAGTGATATAACTGTTCTAAAACCTGTGATAAGTCCCTGTTTTCCATATAGACATATATGTCCCAAAAATATTTGGACACTTTAGTAACAAATCAAAACATCTGAACATCATCACACTAGATTAAGTGTCTGTATGTGTGTCCCGAATGCTACAGGATATTTTCTCTTCACTAATGTCACTTTTCTTCATCACGTCTGAAGTCTCAGTGTGTTGGAATCAGCAGGTGTTTCAGTGATTTTTGTTGTCAGGTGCAACAATTCCTCAAACCACAAAAAAACACTGACTAAAATTCTTATTGTAAATTTTGTTTGAGTATTGTTCTTTACCATAATGACATTTTTATATTTTACGTAATGTAATGGCATTCAGACTTTCCAAGTTAAATTTAAGTGATCAATTACTTTTTGGGGGACAAATTTATATATACCGGTAGATACAATATATGGGACAATTATTGAAGTCATAATCAGTTAATCACATATATAAAATAATCTCTGATTATGCTAGAGTATATCCTACACCATTTCCTGATTGGTCACTTTTTTAGTCACTTATGTATCACAATACTCAATACACAATTATTTTTTCTTCTGCTCCTTCTTATGTTTTCCAGTGTTTCAGCTTTTTCAGGCTGATTTATTTCCTTCAGCTTCTCGATCAGAAAATCAATGTGCTGAAGTGTGATCAGTGAATCAGTGTTGAGTGCGATCTTCTCCAGAGTTTCCACACAGTGAAAAGCTTCATTTAACAGCTTTATTTTCTCTTTCTGTAATTCTTGCAGTTCTTCTTCCAGCTTCTGGACCACAGACTCACCATCTCCAATTTTGTCCTCATATTCCTTCTTTAAATCTTCATTTGTCCTCTTCTCCTTTTTTGTCTTCGTTTCATATATTTTTGCTTCTTTGACATGTTTGCTGTTGTGGCATTTATTTGTGCACACTGTACAGTGATTATCTTTCATCACTTCGCAACTTGAGGGATCTCTGGCCATCCAGCATCCTGGATAATGACAGTTCTCCTCACAGACGGGGCAGCATGTGGCCTTATAGGCTAAACCAAGATCAATATCAACCTTCTCTTTGTAGGGCACTTCAACTTCATACTCAAAGTTCTTATTTTCATTGATGTGTTTTTTGTTCTGGTCCAGAGCTTCTTGAGTTTGTTTCAGCTCATTTTCCTTTTGTTCCATTACTCTAACACGTGTTTGAAGATTAGAGATTTTTGCCTCTAATTGCTTACATTGTTGTACTACATCTCGAGTCATCTTCAGGGTTTTTGGTTGTGTTGTGTCAAGAAACTTGAACAATCCTTCCATTCCTCTTAAACTGAGATTCCATGATCGTTCCTGTATATTTTCATCTTCATCATCATCATCTTCTTCATCATCAGTTTCTGACTGACAGTTGTTAAACAGGAAAAACACTGGCTGATTCTGTTCATTCACTGCACACTTGATTTCAGCCTCTTTAACAGCCGTCAGGGCATTTTTAGGTCGAGCTCCAATTGAGTGTGTGAAGAGCAAGACAATGTTTTCAGCAGTATCTTTCCCAAATAAAGACTGAACAGCATCAAATATGTATATGAGTCTGTCAGAGAGTCGATTTTGATGCGCTATCATTACCAGACACACTGCATCTATTTCATTAATCCCTTCTGCAGATGTAAATAAACTAAGCAAACTCTCAGCGATCTCTTTATCTCTCTCAACTCCACGAGTGTCTCCATATCCTGGTGTGTCGATGATTGTTAGATCAGTTTTACTCTCTTGTAGATAAAACCCATAAACAGTGGGGATGGAAGTAAGACTGTAAACTGATGTTCGGTCACTCTGTTCATCTGTGATCTCAAACCAAACCTTGTCTTTTCTCTGAACATCTAACATGTAGTTGATCATCACATTGATCAGGGTTGTTTTTCCTGTTCCTGTTTCTCCCACCATCAGAATGGTTTTATGGGGTTTGTTTTTGTCTCTCTCTCCAAATGTTATTTTTCTATATGGTTCAGATTGATCCAAATTGTCTGAACTTGTTTGCAGACGATATCGAGCAGGATTTCCATCTTCAACTAAGATGCTTTTCTTGATAATTTTGTCCATTTAGCATAAATCTTGACATAAACCAGATTTTTTTCTCTGTAATATTAAAACAGAAAAAAACATGTTATTTTATATGCAAGATGTTTTGTTTTATTATGAAGCAAAAGTACATTTAATATGGTACATGTTTTTATGATAAATATTTTAATACTTATATTAAACAACTTAAAACTCACATTAAAATGTTTGTAACCAACATTAAACCTTTGTAAATTGTTTCTAAATAAGCTCCTTTTAGTTCACAATGACATAAAGGTAAAGATGCATGTGCAGAATTTAATAAAGATAATTAATAATATTAATAATAATAAACTGTTTAGCTGGTAAATCTAACCAAAATTAGATTTATCTATGGCGAGATATACTTTTACATAGGCTAAACAGCCTGAGTGATAAATAGCCTTCTCAACTCTACAATGAAGTATGATTTTCATAAAAATATCAAATGTCAAAGCGAGCATTTTCACATGCAGCCTAATAAATGCATTGAAATAGAGAATAAGAATGTGACGTCACGTGTTTCACTCTACGTTGCATTGTGGGAAGGTGTCGCCATCTTGGAAGGATACACTATCCGTTGTCTTGGTTACTTCTACAGTGATACCGAGAGAAATAGCGACAGAGAGAGAGCAGCTTGATATTTGTTTGCATTTTTGCGATAAGGCACGGTTTCTAGGGAATAAATGAAGAAGGAGGAAGAGAAAGGAAAGGGGATCAATCGGGAGAGACTAAATAACAAAGCCAAGCAGCTTTATTTAGAGAAACTGCTTAACATCAACAACATTGACCCGTACGACCTTCTACAAAATGGACACAAAAAGACAAAAAGCACTCTACAAAAAGACACAAAGCACTACCACCTTTCAAATACCCTGACATAGTCAATTACCTGGTTTATGGTATCAGTGCCTACACAATGCAAGAGTTCAGAAGCTTTAAGTCATTAGAAGCTTATGAACAATTCTGCTGTGGCAGGGTGCAAGACTTACAAACCCTGCAAAACTGTAAACTGCAGCGAGAGCTCAGTCATACGTGATGTTTCAGGCCTCATTCATATGTGGAAATAAATCTGAAATGAATCCGATACGTGCATTTGCACCTGCCGTGTAAGCGGACAGATCAGACATTGCCCTGTCAATGCGAGTCGTACGTCATTGAAAAAAGTGTGTTTATGAAACATTTCTCGATACAGATATATATCTATAACAAATTAAAGAACTCTAGTTGAATAACAGAGTATTAATTTCGTTCGTTTGTGTTAAATAAAAGGCAATCTGCACTGAAAAGTGTTGCTTTTGACTCATGCTGAGTGCTCGTTGCCGATGCTGTCAGTTTATTGACCAGCAGTTTCTCTAAATAACGCTGGCTAATATTGTTATTTAGTCTCTCCCGATAGAGCCCCTTTCCTTTCTCTTACTCCATCTCCTTTTATTCCCAAGAAACTTTGCCATATCGCAAAAATGCAAACTAATATCAAGCTGCTCTTTCTCTCTGTCGCTATTTGTCTGTCTCATTGTCAAAGTAACCATTGTAATGGATAGCGTGCCGTGTATCCATCCAAGATGGCGACGCCCAGGCCCGGACTGGCCATCGGGAGCACCGGGAGAATTCCCGGTGGCCTGGCGACTAATTTGGCCTGCTGCCAGCCAGCGTTTTTTTTATTATTTTTTTTTATTATTATTATTTTATATTACTACCTTTACCAGTGATCATTTTCGAATTCGTCATTCAATAAAAATATTATTCATATTAATAATAATAATAAAAAATAAAATCACAAATCTGTTTGTCTTGACTGGCAAGGCTATGATTCGACTTTACGACAAAAAATGCGAGTAGCACCCCGATGATGCAGAGAAAACGGCCAGGTGGAGCAAAGAGGGACAGGACAAAGAAAAAGAAAGCACTCCAAGAAGAAGCAGCAAAATGTTGCAAAATTACTGACCTGTTCAGGGCTTCAAGTGCAGGTCAGTTTCATCTGTAAATACTGTACTTTTTTCTTCGTTAACTTAGTATTATTGAACTGCTAGCAAATGTAAACGGTAGCGCCCCTATTATATCGTCTACATTCGTGGAGAAATCAAAACAAATGAGTGAAACAGCACACAGAAAACTCACAGAAGAAATGTACTGAGGTAAAAATTCTAATGGTAGTTTTTTTTTTTATAACATATGATTTAGTTTAACATAACACAACTAAGGGAGCTGTTTCGCTGAATATTATCACGGTTGAAAATGTTACATTGAATTTATTGTTCAGTAAACAAGTAGCAGTTAATATTTATTATTAAGTTACTTACATTTTAGACACAAATATTAACTGTTTTTGTTCTATTTCACCGACGAAAATAGTTCCAAAAGAAAGCAACAGCAGCGCTGTGTTTTGTTACTGAATGATTCAGCGTTTTGAACGAATCTTTTGTATGAATGACTTACTAATTAAGACGGTCACTTGTCGCCACCTATTGGCGGTTTAGTTTAATGTTTAAGTATTGCATTTTTTTATTTGTATATTCAAACATTGATTTAAAACATAAATCTCATAAGATTATTTATTGCAGTTGTAATTTTGCAGTGCAAATTATTTAATTTGATGGGTAACAGCCCTGTCGTGTTTTATTATTATAACTGAATTTATTGATCAAATGTAAGAATTTGACATGAAAGATGATGCAGACATTTAATAAGGTAATACAAATTATTTTTATTAATAATTTTATTAAATTTATTTAATACATTTATTTTTATTAAAAAGTCTTACGCAACCTGCTGACCTTCTAAGCTAACATTTTTGTTTAACCTCTCTTCTGCAGTTTATATACATTTATGAGTGAGAAGTAGAGGTAGAAACAGCTTGGACTTCTAGAGTAAATGCTTGTATAACTTTATGTGCAGACCCATTTGATATTAGGACTGCTTTACTTCTAGGTTGGTTGTTTACATGTTTTTATGTTATGGTCATACTGTGAAATAAATGTAATTTAGGGGGGGGGGGGGGTGGGGGGGGGGGGAGACAGGGTTGTCCGTGTTTCTAAATTTTATTTGGATGCATAGGATGGCCTGGATGGGTATAGGATTTCCCGGCCTGAAATTATGTCCCAGTCCGGCCCTGGCGACGCCTTCCCAAAATGCAACACAGAGTGAAAACATTGTGTGACATAACTCCTCATCCTCATTCTACATTCGAAAAGCATCGAATGTAGGCTACACTAGAATTAAGAGTGGATTGTGGGTAAAATTATTGAACGAATGTAGGGAACCCACTAAACACTGGACGTCGGATAGACGTGCAGATCATGTCTATATTGGGTCCGTCGGTCCATGACCAATTCTGGACATCTATTCGACGTCCAAACTAGGTCCACTATTTGGACGTCCAACCATGACCCAACTTGGACGTCATGTTGACGTTCAACATTTGACCATTGAACTGGGTCATTTTTTTGGACCTCATTTGGACGTCTATTACAGGTGCAGGAAATTTACATGATTAATATGCAATATTTTTTTTATTTACAAATATCAACATTGTTGTTATCAACATGATTAATACATATGAATACAGATTATTTATAATTATTTAAGATAATTTTCCAAAAACTCCATTTGATTGTCTCAAGCAGAAGGTGGTAATTGACACAGTAGAGCGTTGTCACTTGTGTAACGGCCACCTAGTGCAACGCCTAGATCATGGGTTCGATTCCCAGGGAAAGCAGGAATGTAAATGTGTAATGCAATGTAAGTCACTGTGGATAAAAGCATCTGCCAAATGCATACATGTAAATACATGGTACAGAAAACATCCTTTAAAAACGTCCTCTACCTTTTGAAACATGGGACTACAGTTATAGAAGTTATAGAAGATACTAAATTTGATGTTGAAAAGACGTCCACAAACGACCACATTTGGTCCCACCGACGTCAATATTTGACGTGCAGAAGACGTCGAATAAAGACGTCGCCTGGCGTTACAAAACAACCCCTTCAGTGAACCGAAATTGGACGTCCAAAAATTACATAGAAAAGACGTCACTCTGACGTCACATTGCGCAGTGGGAATGATGTCGTTCACTCAGAATTTGGACACCAATACAAAATGGCCGACACCCGATATAGTGTAGCCTAATAGTGGATAGGGAGCGGTTTCAGACACAGCTCAAGTGTACATCGAATGTACACTCGAATTCAGAGAGGATTATGGGTAAAAGTAGTGAATGAATGAAGGGAATGACAGCCCGATCTCATGAAAGTGCCTATCTATACCATGAATGTTATTTATCGTGCCATTTATACGTGCATATATTATATATTTTTGCGTGCATATGCACTTTATGGCGTGTAATAAGCACGCACTCCCCACTCCTAATCCTACTCAAGTGTTTTCAGTGCGTAGCATATGCAAAACCCATTTTTGTCGTATAAATGGCACGAGAAATAACATTCGTGGTAGGCTATAGATACGCACTTTCATGAGATTGTGTTGGGAATGGTGTCGTTCAATCAGAATTCGGACACCACTACAATTGCCCATACACGATATAGTGCATTATATATTGGATAGGGAGTGGTTTCGGATATAAATCGGGTTTCCGTGAGGTAGTCAACTCGATGACTTTACGTCTATCCGTGCTATCACGTCCATTAGCTACTTTAGGCTAAATGTAGCCTAGCCTATAGCCTATGTCACAAAAACCTTTTAAAACATATAGCTAGAAACCAAGGCCAATTTGATTTGCCCGAGATGAACATCGTTTTCTGACAATCATCAATAATTGTTTCATTAAAGATGAAGAAAAACCTTATTAAAATGCGAATGGCAAAACACAATTTAAATAGGCCTATTACATTGACAGCACTTGATTTAAGGTCATGCTAATTTAGGCTAAATTTATGTTAATCCGGGATGAATGCAGGAAAAGAGAATGTTAATTTTTCCTCTTAAACCATCGATAATAAAATAAAAGTCATAGGCTTATTAAAATGACAGAATGATGTAGGCCTAACGTTTGCTACCCTTTTGAAAACAGTTGAGATCAGTTGTCATGGTGAATCACATAGGATGGATATTATTATTTTTCCACGTAACGAGATGTTATGTAAAAAAAAACGACATAACCATTTTTCTCGTTAAACGACATATTTTCTCATAATAAGAACATATGTTAAATGGTGACGTACAATAGGCTATGCCTTTAAAAAATATTAGTAATATGATTTGATCTCAAATATCTATAAATATATATAGGCTACTATAATTTGGTATTTAAAAGTTGAACTTGCAGTTTATCAAGCAATTTGAGGCTAATAAACTTTAAATATTACTTCCATCGAAACTTAAATCCATCGAAATAGAATAGGCCTAAATAGAAATTAATTATTTGTATTTTCATGAGAACATTAAAACTTCTAATCTTAATTAGTTGTATATTCTGTGTTTTGTATTAGCAAATACATTAGCAGGCCTTAGCCTACTAATATTACCGCCATGCCCAACATTTCTCCCTTGCCATTTGACATTCGTACAACCCAACAGGTGAACGATAATTAGGTAACTAAATACGTTCTAAATACAAATATAGCCAAATATGCACATAGCCTAATAATAATAATAAACAACTTATTATAAACTCAAATAGGTATAGGCCTATTAAATAGACAAGCGGCTATGAGTAGGCCTATTTTTAAATTGTTTACACTGATAGGTTTTAGGGAAAAATCCAAACATCTCACAGGCTGTTCATTGTCACTCTAAAAATGCAGTCAACCAAACATGGAAAAAGTTATTCGGCTCAAATGATATTGTCAATCATGATGACTACCGATCTACCTTTGCAATGGTGTTATTCCAACGTTTTTGCGCGTGTGAAAGATGTTGTTCTAAGTGGATACTGAGACACAAAGCATTGTTAGCATAAATAGTTTAGCATCCAAGTGCGAATAGAAACATTTGGATTCATGCCGAATGAGAGAGAAACCCTAGTCTAAATTCATTCAGGCTTCAAAATAAATGTTTTTTATTATAAATATATTTCATTCTGTTTTTGCATTGAATAGGCTACAGTTAAATTTAAAGGATTTGTTGTGGAAATAGCCTAAGATACATGTTGATATTGTTTGTAGGCTACACATTTAGTTTTACCCGTATTTATACCCTATTCTCTAATGTGGATAAAGGCATATTACACGTCACCGTTTAACATATGTCCTTTTTACGAGGAAAATATGTAATTTTAACGAAATAATATCTCGTTATTGGCTTACGAGAAAAGATGTCGTTAAAACGATATCTCGTTAATATTACGACATAATTCTGTGGAAAAAATAATAGCTATAATAACCGTTATAATTCTTTTAGAAGTTGAACTTGCAGTTTATCAAGCAATTTGAGGCAAATAAACTTTAAATAAATTTACCATAAATATTACTTAAGAAAAAAATATGTAAATCCATCGAAATAGAATAATAGAAATTAATAATTTTTATTTTCATGGGAACATTAAAACTTCTAATCTTAATTAGTTTTATATTCTGTGTTTTGTATTAGCAAATAACTTAGCAGTAAATTATATATATATATATATATATATATATATATATATATATATTTATATATATATATATATATATATATATAGGCCTACTGATATTTGAGATATCACAAATAATATTACTAAATTTAATATCAAACGTATAAATCTAAAAATTGTTATATGCTTATGTATAACATTATATGTTTACATAAGTCACACTGTGAAGAATATCTTGACAGTCATCAGATAATTCATTTCAGCTCATAAAATGGATTTACTTACAATGTGATGTTTTGATCAGTCCGTCCTTCTTCAGCTCACATTGAGAATCTGCAGACGACTAGAACAGAAAGCCTATTTTATACTGAAGCCAACATCCTTTGCTGGTCATGTGATTTACGGGAACACCTTTTATTTATTTATTTATTTATTTATTTTTACACAAAATGCTCCAGGTAGACCGAGTGTGATAAACAAAACTCAGCATCTCTAAAGAGGTTGTTTAATGATATTTGTACTTTAACATTGCAGACATGTGATGTCTTAATAATATTTTATAACATTTTATCATAGCCTAATTAGATTACTACGGAAGCGTATTGCATTCACTTGAGGAAAACGAGTTAATTATCTCAGAATTACGAGATAATTTTTCACTGAAAAATTTTTTCTCTGTTTTTCTGAATTAATGACTTAATTATCTCAAAATTATGAGTAACTCATTAATTCAGAAAAACAGAGTGAAAAAATGTTTTTCAAGAAAAATTGATCTCGTAATTCTGAGATAATTAACTCGTTAATTCAGAAAAACAGAGCTATGCTAAAGGCATGCTAAAAATCAGCCATTATTACAAAAATATCTGGCCCGATCTAAAGTGTGGGAATATTTTTAATCAGAAACCAAATAATATGGTGCTCTGCACACTCTGTAAAACTTAAATGGTATACCACTACAGCAGCACAACTTCTATGCAAGAGCATCTAAAAAGAAAGAAATCATCCCGGGGCTCTAAGTTCTTATTTTCTTCAACAACTTTCCAGTTCTTCTCCAGAGCAGCTTGAGTCTGTTTCAGCTCATTTTGCTTTAGTTCCTTACTAAAAGAGAATGTAAAATGTATAGATTATAGATTTACAAAAGCTTCTTTGCCGTGTTGACTTGTCTTCATGGCTCATTAAAGTCAAATTGTAAATTGGAGACATTTGCCTCAAACTGCTTCAGTTTCTGCAACACATTTTGAGTCAGCTGCAAGGTTTTTGCAAATCCATAACAGTCAGCATTTAAACAGGTTAAAAAAAATAGGAAAAGGAACGTGAACCCTAAGGCTCGTGAGGCTCTATCGCCTCAAGCGGCACGTGACCCGATCATCGTTTACTCTTCTTTAAATAAACCCTGAATGAACAATAGGTATGTTGAAAGATATAGTACAACTTACCAAAATGTATAGGCTACGCCTCGGATCAATCAGTGTTTCGTTGCCATGCCTCCGGGCTCCCTGCACAGTCCCTTCAGACGATAAGTGGATGACCTGCTCTGTCTTTTCTGTCGGTGTCAGTGTCCTCTTTGCTTCTAGATGTTTCTCTGCGTGAGGAAATGGATGTGGTGAGAGAGCATGATGTGAAACGAGTCAATTGCGTGAGTCTCTCGCTCAATGCCTGAGAGTTGGCAGCCCTGAGGCTAGCACAAAAAAAAACTCCCATCATGGAGTGCCTCTCTCTGCGCAAGGGCGCCAGTGCACGTGCACCTGCCCAACCTTCAGGACTTGTACAATGCCGAGTGAAGAAATGGGCAGATAACATCATCACAGACCCCTCTCACCCCTGCCACATCCTGTTTACCCGTTACAGATCTCTGTGCACTACAACATCTGATGTATACCACATTATTATTATTACTATTATTGTTTATTTTATTTATTTATGTTTTTTTCCTCAGTCTCATTTAAATGTCTGTTCTCATGTGATATGTATGTATGTATGTATGTATATGCATGTATCAAGAGCTCCTGTAAAAAACACAACAAATTCCTCGTGTGTTTGCGCACACTTGGCGAATAAAGCTCATTCTGATTCTGATTCTGATTCTCTGCTGTGTTTTGGATAAGGCGGTGTGCTTCAGCGTCTGTGAGGAGAACTGTCATGGACGCTGGAGGGTCAGAAACTCTTGCAGTGTTTGCAAAACTTGCTGCAGTGTGATGAAAAATAATCACTGTAAAGTGTGCATAAATAAATGCCCCTACAGCAAACATGTCAAAGAAGCAAAATATGTAATTAAGAACAAAGAAGAAGAGGACATACAGTATGAAGAGTTAAAGAAGAAATATAATGACAGAATTGGAGATGGTGAGTCTGTGGTCCTGAAGATGGAAGAAGAACTGCAGGAATTAGAGAAAGAGAAAATAAAGCTGGTGAATGAAGCTTTTCACTGTGTGGAAACTCTGGAGTCAGTAGCACAGACTGATTCTGTGAACACACTTCTGCACACTGATTTTCTGATTGAGAAGCTGAAGGAAATAAATGAGCCTGAAAATGCTGAAATACTAAAAAAGCCAAAATACATGAAGACACCAAGAAGAGAGCAGGAGAAAAAAAGAAGCACTGAAATACAATAAATACAAAAAATAAACACAAATAATGCCTCATCTCAAATGATGCTGATAGGATCCTGAAAATGTTTTGGTTTTGTTCAAAACAAGTCCTTCATGTGATGTTAAGCTATATTATCATTGATCATAATTGCAATGTTTTATGAATCTAACATTTTTCTTGCACTTGCCTGTATTTTCCATTTGTAAGTTGCTTTGAATAAACTGCATCTGCTAGCATTTAAACTGCATTTAACTTATGTAAAATAGTGATTACTGTGAATTCTGTATATTTGTTTATACAGTAAGGTACTATTGAAAATATAGCAGTGATACTGTAAATGCAACAAAAAGCTAGAACATTGTTATTCATTATAAAATGATGTGAATGTAATAATCATTGTCACTAAGAAACTGTTAGAGACTGTTTTAACTGTATTATCACTGTCATCTAGAGGCCATATGAGAAACTGTTGAATATTATAACAGGTGAAAACCTGATATACATTTCTAAACCCTGCTTTACTATACATTTTGGGCCTTGTGTTTATTGCTTCATGCTTCACGTGTTTATTGAGAATATACAGAGAGAATATTAAATCCTTTCATTGTGTTACTTATACCTTATCAATAAATTAATTTAACCAGCAGTTTGTTTTTGTTCATTTTTCATGTAGCCTATAAATTAGTTCATTAAACTGTGAAATGTAGCAACCCTGTTGGAATCAGTATTAAAGTTTTTTATTTATTAAATAAAAAACTTTAATACTTTACATTTTTACTATCATGAAAGCTCTGAGCTATGCTCACGTGCACAGCGTTAGCGCACACATAGTCTGTCTGTACACTAGGCTACATTGTATTAAACACCCATCCCCATTGTTAAGTCTCATCATAGATATTGTAATATTGTGTTATATTTTACCTTTATTTACCAAATAAGCTTTATTAATATTGTGTTGTGTTTTATATAGGCCTACGTTTATATTCATATTTGTATTCACAGAACATGCACATTTAATAAAACAACGATTTGGATTATAACCTGATGATCATGGAGTGATTATATACTGTATATCACTTAAAACTGTTGGGTTAAAAATAACCCAACTATGGGGTGGTATAGCACCTTCCCAACTGTGGGTTATTTTAACCCAATGCATTGGGTTAAATACCAGTTGGGTTAAAATAACCCAACAGTTGAGTTAAATATTTATTTTTATAAAGGTTATTTACAAGGTATAAAAGGTATTTTATAAAGTTATTTTTATAACCTTATTTTAATAAATAAAATACACAGTTTTCAAATATATATATTTTTTATTGGCGTATAAACACAATAAATATGTTTTAACATGTTTTAAGTATTAAATTATGAATGTAATAAATATTAGTGAGCCTAGTAGTATGTAAATATATATGTGTATAAATAGAACAAACAATTATGATGTGCAAATATTAAAATATACACATTCAATTTAAAACATGCGTGCACATACAGTACATAAATTAAAAACATACATAGATGTGCCACAATAAAAATAAATACATAATTATTAAAAAGGCTAGCTGTACATAAATTAAAAACGTACATCGATGTGCCTACACACACACACACACACACACACACACACAAACGATCTGTACATACAGTACACAAATTCAAAATCTATCTGTACACACAGTACACAAATTTAATACAATAAAAAATAAACATGCTTATTAAAAAAGGCTATACTGTACACATTGTGTTATAAACACCTTAATATGGTGTTTGGCTACTGGACCTACTGATGATCATTGAAAACAAAGCTTTTAAGGAGGTGGCAATGTATCGAAGGAACTCCTCCAGGAATATTATAGACAGCATGCTGTAAAAACTCCCAAATGGGAGCAGAAGGCTTTGGGTAGTTAATGTCATAGATGTAGAATATTTTGAAGTATACATCCACTGCTTGCAGTATACGGTCTCCTTTTCAATTGCCTCCCCGTTGAAAATGATGAAAACTTGGGAGGAGTTCTTTGTCCCCAAGCACCTAGATGTGTGGATCCTGGCTTGTCTCACTAATTAGGTAATGCACCATATCAGTTCCAACCTTAAAAGATAAATATACTTTAGATGGCATATATAGTGAAGAACATTCTATGGACACAATATATTTATTTACATGTCCATAATAAACAGCATGCTTGTGTTTCTGCACATCTTTCTGATTGATTCCAGCATTAGAAATGAGTGGATGATTTATTTATGTGTAGCCTAATGGCGTTTTGGATCATCAGAGGATTATGTTTGTTCATAACATTTAACTACAGATTGTTTTGCAAATGAGGCAAAACTTACTAATAAATTGTTTTGTGAATACATTACATTTACTCATTTAGCAGACACTTTTATCAGCATTCCATTTTTGTGCATATAAATTTTATATCAACAACATAAATGAACCTCAAATAATATATATATTACAGATATATATTAGGGATGCACCGAATCCAGATTTGTGGGGTTCAGCCGAATACCGAATCCACTGGTTAAGATTTAGCCGAATCCGAATCCGAAACCGAATCCTACTCTTGTCCTCAGTCCATTAACACAGTAAACACATTAATGAAGAAAACAACGTCCACAGCAGTGGATTTTTTTATTTTATTTAATTTTAACTGTAAAAAAAGAAAGAAAAAAGAATAAGCAACATTATGCATTTTAACAGCAGCGATGTTGTGTATTGTTTAGGGTCCTTGCCACCACGAGACAAATCGGCATTGCAAATTGAACATGTAGCTCGACTTGAATTGCGTTCTTTTGACTGAAAGTACTGCCAAACAACACTTTCTCCTCACGAGTTCCATTTTCACTTTCTCACAGCCCACTGCATTCAAACGGTCCACCTGTAACGAGTGGAAATAAGGTGTGGCCCCTTTAAGCTGCACGCTCCCTGTTGAACTGTCGGCAGTCTAGGCCTATTGTATGTGCCATGCGCCTCAAACACCCCATGTATGCGGGTTATTTCTGTTTGATGCTCATTTTTATCTTATTTTGTTTATTAAGTAACGCTGTGGACAGTAGAACGTGTGACAGACAGTTACACGAGTTCGATTGGGGAATAAAGTGCGAGTTGTGAGATGACAATCTCCGTGAGTCTGTCTGGCCTCTGCAATAACTTTAGCTGTGAGCTATCCCTATTTTTCTTCCTGACACAACACGTTACACTACAGGCTTGTTCGACTTGAACCGGCGCTGCACAGACAGATCAGTTTATGACATCCAAGTACCGCGAGAGCAATTCAAAAGCATAAGGAGTGTCTGCTCTCTATTCGCTCTCGCGGTACTTTGATGTCATTCACCTATCGGTCTGTGCAGCGCCGGTTTAAGTCGAACAAGCCTAACGTAAACACCTTCCTGTATATCGAAAGCCAAATGGTTCAGAATTCGCGTGCATTTGATCGGCGTATAAATATTAAAACGCCGTCTTCATAACGCCGCCAGGCGTTAAATAAGCGCCGTCAGGCGATAAGTTAACGTCACACGACGCCACGCGTTAAAATAACGCCACTCGCCGATAGATGTTAAATTGACGCCACACGCCACTCAAAATGCAGATTTGTGAGATCATCTACATGGCCGCTCCTCTTCTGAGTTTGAGGACTCTACGGCAAGTCGGAGAAGACAATCCAGTTTGGAAGCGGACGAAAATGGCAAGGAGATGATTTGTTTTGCGGTGTAAACTCACTGTAAATGACTGCACTCGCCTTTTACTCTGATAATCCAGGGCCTGATGTCTTTCATCATTAACTCTCTGCCCATTTCGTGTTTTGAGCCCAAATCAACTCAGATATATTTAACAAATGCACTTTGCAGCACAAGGCAAAAATGTTCCGGAAAAAATATTACTTTTATAGCACAATGACCTGTTTTTGGAATTTGCAGTTTACATCTTATAATAATTTCAAATTCAGAAATGCAGGTTTGTGATTCTGCGAGTGCAAATCTCAACATTCAATTTCAGATTTTTATTTGACAGGTTTTCACATCAGAGCTGTAAGTGTATATTTTAGCATATAAGTTCTCAAATTCAACTGAACATGCAATTCACACGATCTCTCTAAGCGCTTCATTATAACTATGTCGCTGTCTTCACGAAGTGCTGAAATGTAGGCTGTCTATCATTATGACATGGCCATAGTCAGGAAATGAATAAATGAAGAAGGAATATGTTCCAAATCAAACTTTATTAACGAAACAGAAGATCAGAGGGAATTATTTATTTATTTATTTATTTATTTTTTATCAGTTGGCCGGTCACACGGCTTTCATAGTTTTCATTTAGGCTACGTGACTGCGGAGACCTGCAGTTATTTTTATTTTTAATTTATTTTAATTTATTTATTTATATCTTATTTATATCTTGATTTTGAATTAGTTTTAGTTTTATTTTTCGTGGTAATTTTAGTTTAATTTGAAGCAATTTCGTTATGTGTTTTTGTCATTTAAAAAAATATAATTTAAAATTGCTATTTAGGTTTAATTTAGGCTATATTTAATTATCTAGGCCTATATATAATTTAGCTATATTTAAGTTTAAGTTTTTATTTCTTTCCAGTTCATAATTTTAGAGCTTCAAATTTATTTCAGTCTGCAAGGCAACATTTCTAATTTTCGTTTTTTTTTTTTTTTATTAATATATATGCCCATAATTTAAAGGCCCATTTTATTTAGCCTAATTTTAGCTTTATTTCAGTTAATTTAAATGCTTAATGTTACGAATTATTTAGGCTAATGCGGACATTAGGCCGGGAGTCGTACAGTCAGACAGGCCAACCCATAAAAATAAAGTTTGATTTGCTACAAATTCCCACTTTTGGGTCTTCTTTTCCTGACTAGGCCATGTTATGATGATACTGTATAGTGATTGACATTTCAGCACTTCGTGAAGACAGCGACATTAATAGTAATAAGCCAAACTGCTTACTCAATCCTATCGCACTCAATGAGTTGATTAACTCATCCCGTGTTGATTTGGTTGATTATCTGAACATGTTCCTCCCTAACTTTGTTATATATAATTTAAAAAGAATTTAAGGGATCGCATAAAGGGAAATCTAGGGACATTTATGCGCAAATGAGCTGGGCATTTATGCTATCCCTAATCGCAGTTAGACGTCTGCAATTATTTGACTCAGACATTTTTCTTGTCTCTGATAACGGGAGGGGCGAGCCAGACTACATCTGGTGCTGCGCCGGATCTTAAGCTCTTGTTTTTATTTTTTCTTGAACAAAATTCATTTACATCATAGTCATTTACAGTGAGTTTACACCCCAAAACAAATTCTTGCCATTTTCGCGCTCTTCCAAACTGGATTGTCTTCTCCGACTTGCCGTAGAGTCCTCAAACTCAGAAGAGGAGGGGCCATGTAGATGAGCTCATAAATCTGCATTTTGAGTGGCGTGTGGCGTCAATTTAACATCTATCAGCTAGTGGCGTTATTTTAACGCGTGGCGGCGTGTGACGTTAACTTATCGCCTGACGGCGCTATTTTAACGCCTGGCGGCGTTATGAAGACGGCGTTTTAATATTTATACGCCGATCAAATGCACGCGAATTCTGAACCATTTGGCTTTCGATACCTGTAATCAACGGCGGCGTGACGTCGACGTAGTGCAAGCCTAGGGTTCGGTTCGGTGGGAAAAAAATCTAAGGTTCGGCAGAAACCGAACACCGTTAAAAAGCCCAATATTCGTCCGAATGCAAATCCTGGATTTGGTGCATCCCTAATATATATTTAAAAATAAAATTAAAATATAAAATATAAAGCCAGTTAACAGCTGATGTTATTGCTGATGTTATGATGCAGTGTTATTTTTACTTACTGGTTTAATGCTGCGCTTCATTTCAGCATAAGTTTGACCGACCATTTTCCCATCTGTGCGGTATGGCGATGATGGCAGAACAGCAGGAAGAGTTTTAAAGGCAACTTCACCATGAACATCTTGAACGACAAGTTTACAGAAAGAATGCTCACAGTTTTCAAAAAACCAGTGGATCAAATCAAGTCTCACCCGACTTTTTTCTTGTTTAAATAATTACAGTATTCCTGAAGAAATGTACCTTTTTTATTCAACATGCCAGAAAGAGTGTGCTGACCATTAGGGGTGTAACAATATTTGAACCGATCCGAAAAACCGCGATACAGAACCCACGATTCGAATCGCGATACTCTCATGGCGTACCGAACAGGCCCCGCCCCGCGCTACCCCGGCCACGCCCAGCCCGGCTCATTGGACATCATGTCTTATGTGTACACAACGAATTCAGTTTTGTAGCCTAACCACCATTAACACCAAATAGCAAGCTCCGTGTTTTGTTACTTTCGATAATAAGCAAGGTGTAGGCCTAATCTTTCAAATTCTGACTATTTGATCACGAAATTCAAACAATAAATGCCGTTTTGGCGCTCTTTAATGTGGCGTGACAGATCACTGTACTAGCTCCTCATCTCAAGCAGCAGCGCAAGTAAACGCGATCATCTCTTCCTCAGTTACAGAATAAACATAATTGGACATCTGAAGGTATGTTGACAGATACAGTATACTTACTGAAAGGCATCATAACTCGTGTAATCGCTCAATCAGTGTTTCAGCAGCGGAAAGACGTCAATAAAACAGCTTAGCTTATCACTAGCATTATATTTACCTCAGCAGAAGTCATCCAGTGTCCACAACTTGTTGGTTCCTAGAGAAATTAACTCTTGCACTAAATAAATGCACTATATTAGCCTATATATATTATATTTTACTTAACCTGTTAATGATATCTTGATTATTTAAATACACTCAAAAAATAAAATGTTGGATTTACTTAAAAAAACTTCATCAAGTGGGTTCCACATAGCTTTGTTAAGTAATCTCAACAAACAAAATGTAAGTTGTAAAATATAAAGTTGACAAAAACTCCTTAAAGGGTTAGTTCGCCCATTTAAGACATGAAGTTGTATGGAATCCTTACCAGCACTATAGTGCATACACACTGACCCACTCTGTAGTCACCTCCCTGGTCAGAGTTCTGGCCGCTGGAAGTTTTTCAAGAAAGTACTCCCGGTTAGTTTCCGGGGCCTCAAAGCTGTGCGTTTTTACGTGAAAAAATTATTTGCGTTTCAAAGCTTGATTAATTTAACAGACAAAAAACACGCCGGTCAAAATTCATACCTCAGTTTTAATCGGCACTATTTTCTTACCATTGCTATCAATCCGCGCTGCTGTCAACATCATCAACAGTGCGCACGTTCCGATCAGCTGTTCCATAGTGTTTACACAATCGATTACGAAACGACGTAAAAAGTAGAAAATGAACGATGGTGCGAACTTGTAAATTTCCAGGCTTTGACCACAAGAATGTGCCGGGATCACCGTTCAGATTCCATCGTTTTCCTGTTTCGGATATAGCTACGAGACAGCTTTGGCTGGTTGCCATCGGCTACTCTGCGGGAGCTAAAATATCCAGAATCAAGGATTATCGTGTGTGCAGTGCTCACTTCAGCGAAGACTATTACATCCCCAACCAAGGAGGAAAAAGAAAAAAAAATGATTTTAAAGAGTTTTGCTGTACCAGTACCACGGGTAAGCTCTATTTACTAACTTTATGATCCCATGTCTAAACTTGGGTCTAGACATGTTGTCAGCGAGTCGCACTATCAACAGCTGATCGGAACGTGCGCACTGTTGACGTTGACAGCAGCGCGGATTGATAGAAGTGGAAAGAAAATAGTGCTGATTAAAACTAAGGTATGAATTTTGACCGGCGTGTTTTTTGTCTGTTAAATTAATCAAGCTTTGAAACGCAAATAATTTTTTCACGTAAAAACGCACAGCTTTGAGGCCCCGGAAACTAACTGGGAGTACTTTCTTGAAAAACTTCCAGCGGCCAGAACTCTGACCAGGGAGGTGACTACAGAGTGGGTCAGTGTGTATGCACTATAGTGCTGGTAAGGATTCCATACAACTTCATGTCTTAAATGGGCGAACTAACCCTTTAAATACATCAGTAATAACAACAAGAAAATGTAACTTGCATCTACAGTACTAGATTGTTTGTGTAAAGTTGACAATTTAATGTTGCATGGACTAAAGAAATCCTAGTAAAGTCACTATTACATATACTTAAAGGTACAATATGTAGGATTTTTGCAGTAAAATATCCAAAAACCACTAGGCCAATGTTATATATTTTGTTTAGTTGATTACTTACAATATCCCAAATGTTTCAAACAATTTGTAAATCGTGAGAAAATTGCGATTTTAACCAAGGAAACGGGGTGTGTGAGCAGGGGTGAGGAGTCGCCAGTCAATGACGTCATATCCGCGTTACCCACGGTTTCCGCCAGGTTTGACCTGGTACTGCCATAGTAACCATGGCGACAGACGTTGACAACTGGCCCGTTATGCCTAGCAGGACGCTCACGCTGTTGTTGTTTTGTTCAAACATTTTGGACCATGGCAAGCAGACTTTGAGACAAAAAGAGGACTAAAACGAAGATCAACATCTTTCGAGATGCCGAAAGCTCCACGTCTGCGACTAACTTCGACTTGACAGAGACGCGAGTGTTGCATGTACTTTTAGACAGGTGAGCAAATGCACATAAAACAAATGTTATCAATGTTAATCAGTGTTATTTAGTTCAACATGATGAAATGTTATAATATGATCTGTATGTTATTCTAATGTTGATCTAGCTTAACGTACTTAGTCTCATACAGCCAACACACAACCTAACTAACAACATTCAACACACTCAAATGCCGTTTAGTGTGATAGTGTAACTGTTAGAGCAAGTGAAACAGCGCTGCGTTACCTCAAGTTTGATTCGTCTAATAAACTGACCTGTGTGAGTATTAATCCAGCACTTGGGTGTAGTTCGGTAGAATGAAATGTCCTTATTCTTTTATATCCGCGGGACTCGCGTTGCGTGTGGAGCTGGTATACGTCTAGCAATCCAGCCCTGCTTCATACCACAGTCATGTTAAAAACATCAATGTATTCACTCATCCATAAAAGATCCATCAGCTTGATGACATGATCCATAATTCAGCTTAATGTGGAATATACGTCATCAGTATACGCTTTTGTTATTGTAAGAGGTTAGCGACCCCTGGTGGCGAAAAATCCTTGCATATTGTACCTTTAATGTTACGTTATGTTAAATTTACGAACATTTAGTGTGCAATAAACATTTAAGGATTTCAGTTGCTTTGTAATTACAATACTTTGCCATACAAGTGTTCAAGAAAACCGTTAAATAATCAGACTACTATTTTTCAGAAACAAATAGCTTTAGCAAGTCTTAAACTTGTAATTTTTTATTTTTTTCAATAAATTCTACAAATGTGCATGACAACTCGTGTCTAACATGCACCCCAAAGTGCTACAGAACTTGACCCTTATAGTAAGGAATATTTATGACTGGCATATTTTTTTATACAAAAAATTAAAACAAAAACAATATAAACAGCAGCATTGTACTGGAATGAGAACTAAACATTGATTAATTATTCCACAAGTTTGTTTTAAGTACCTGAATTTTGTATGGAAGTTTGCTTGCATCAAGTTCCATTAACACCTTTTGAAGAAACTCAAAGGTGTACATGAGATCAGATGGATAGCTCAGATTCAAGCTCTATATTACTGCCAAGAGGAGAGCACAAGCCTTGGTAACATCTTCAAGCTGCTGAAGCACTTTCACTCCTTAAACAAGGATCCCAACATCCAATGGTGGTTGTTCAGGTCCTGCACCTTCAGCTCGGACAATGAAAATTCCAGTGACTGTATTAGCCATGTCTCTCTCAGCTTTCTCCAAGTCATTGTCCTAAAACAAAAAACAAAAGTTAAACAGTTTTAAAACATGAAACTTACTTTGACAACAACACTTCCTATATTAATATCATAATGAATAGAATAGTTTTAAAAAATGTACAGTCACCTAAAGGGCATCTTACACGGTATATGTGGCAAGCTTTTCTTGTGATCTTGTTGCCTCTCATGTCTTCAAGTACTTTTTACACAGTTCAACGCAGACGCACAAGCTGTTGTCATTGTAAGAAACAATAATAACTGTTTGTGACACTTAATGAAAATACCCCGCATTTAGATCACATATGCTCACTCGTTTCGGTTTATTCTAAATACAGAACACATGCTGAAAAACACTATCTTTCCACACAGACTGTTTATTCTGACACCACACTGAACGGGTTCTTAATTTTTGCTTGAACTAATTTAAGTGTGTAATTTAATGTTTTATTTGAATATTAGTTTAAATAAAAATAAAAATTAAAGTTTAGAATCAAACTTTATGTTTCAAAGCCTTATGTTGTGTATGCAACTGTGCAGTGAAAATTGCAAAATAGCACCACCTATTAACCCATAGAGTCCAACCAGCACTAAGTATTACCGGTTTGAACTTATGATAGTATTAGGGGTGTGCAATATAACGATTATTGATTGTGGGCGATTAAATTGTCTTCACGATCTGAAAAAAACGATTTTGAAAAAAATATCGTAGTATCATGCAACTATCAGTGCATTCTATCAGTTGCAGATCTGGCTTCTCTGCCCCCTCTGTCCTAACATTCTGTGCAACGTGACGGTACATTCACATCACATTGAATGTAGTGTTTTATTCTTATATTTGTTAATTTAATTTCTATTTTGAATGCTATCTTCGTCATAAAATGCTATCTTCGTCAGACCTACATGTCTGCCATTCTTTTTTATTTTGTATTTTGTTACCTTGTAAGGCTTTGTTTTTAAAATAGTGAAATTAGTTTGGCTGTAAAAGCATTTCCCACTTTTAACTACAGGGTAAATACGGCAATACACAAGAGATACAAAACACAATTATACTGATAACATACATACATAACTCTTTCCACTAATAATAATACTCAGTATATTTTAGAACTATAAGTGCCGTTCTTTCATCCACGATGTCGCGGTTAACATTGCTAAAGGCACATTCGGCTAGCTTACTCGTCGTCATGTAATTAACGTCCTAACTTCACAATGTTCGACTAACTGTGCTACAAACACTCTCCTCGACACATGTAAACATTCACATAATACTCTGATAACCCAAAACACATATTATACAAGATTCATACCTGAAAAGGGGAATAATTGAGCGAAAGATGCATGGACACAAACTTTCCTCAGATCATGTGTAAGGGAAAACGCGAGGTGCACCGTAACATAGCTCAAACGTTCTCCCTGCTGGAGCCCTCTTTTAACTACAACACTCTTGTTCACACTTACTGCTGCTGTCATTAGAATGACATTTGCACATGAAAAATAAATAAAACTGCTGCAACTAACAATAACAACTTAACCATAACATATGATATTCTATGATAATTGCAAAATTACCTTACTATGACCTCAACTGTTACTCTACTGCTTACTCAATTGCTTGCTATGAATTACTGGTAAACACATTATTTCCATCTATCACATACTTCCCCTCAAAATTAGATGTTGTCCTCAACATCATTACCTATAACCATAAGTTCAAACATGTTCAAAACACTTTTTACAGACTGGAACTCTTTTGATACATTCTGTTTTCAGTTCAAAACACTTTTTACAGACTGGAACTCTTTTGATACATTCTGTTTTCAGTTCAAAACACTTTTTACAGACTGGAACTCTTTTGATACATTCTGTTTTCAGTTCAAAACACTTTTTATAGACTGGAACTCTTTTGATACATTCTGTTTTCAGTCCACATAACACATACTGTATACGTCCAATATCTGAAGAAAAGTTTGACGCTTTACAGTCCATCGCATGAATACTCCGTGACATCAGCAGCACTCTGCTTTCTCATGAGTCAACGAGTGCAAAGCAGTTCAAACTTCAAAGCAGGAATAGTTTTTTTTTAGTTACATCCCACACAAATAGAGGTGCTGGTTGTAGTATGACTGTACTGGTTGTGCCCATAATTAAGTCCTTCCATACGAGGGAAATGCAGTAAGGCTGTAGCAGGATGGGGTTCCAATTTTGTCATAACTGAAGGTCTTTGGTGGCCTACGCTGTCTCTGCGGCCGCTGAGGTCTGGTCTCCAACTCTACTTCGTGTGTGTTATCCACTGAGGGCAGTGATGTTTCCTCCCCTGTCTCAAGTGCGATGTTGTCCTGGACATCCTGGTTGTCTGTTGGGTTATCATCACTGTGTTGTATCTGAGGTTGCTCTGCTGCATGTTCATCTGGTTGAATCACATCAGCTGCCATGACAGGGGTCTCTCTCACTGATTCTGGTGGTTGAGCAAAGATCTGAGGTGGCACAAAATAGTAATCCTCATCATCCTCCTCTTCCTCTGAATCCTCTCTGACTTTATCAGCCACTGCAATTTTCTTTTTTGGTTTCACAGGTGGGCATACTTCAGCTTCCAGCGGTAGGTGATCGCATGGTAAAAGGAGGTTTCGATGCAGGATCCTGGTTTGTCCTTTCCCATGTTCAGGTCTCAGCTCATAAATGGGAACATCCTCTCCCACTTGACGGACTACAGTATGGATGGTGTCTTCCCAGTGATTCCTTAATTTTCCAGTTCCACCACGAGGGGTCATGTTTCGGATTAACACACGGTCTCCTGGGCACAACACTGAACTCCTCACCTTAGTATCATACGTCCTCTTGTTCCGCTGAGCAGCTTTGTGTGCATTTTATATGCCTCTTGCATTCCTTGCTTCCATATTTCAACATAGTCACGCTGGCTGCAACTTCCATCTTCTGTGGGCAAACTGAACAACATGTCAATAGGTAATCTTGGAGAACGGCCGTACAATAGATAAAATGGGGAAAAGCCTGTTACCTCTGTACGTGTGCAGTTATAAGCGAATATGAGTTTATTCAGAGTCTTTCCAGTTCATCCTGTCTTTGTCTGTGAGAGTCTTGAGCATCTGTATTAATGTTCGATTAAAGCGTTCTACTTGGCCATTCCCCTGTGGATGGTAAGGGGTCGTCCTCGATCCAGCTACACTGCAGTATTTGCTCAACTGTGAGAAGAGTTGATTCTCGAACTCACCTCCCTGATCATGGTGAATGCGTGTTGGAAACCCAAATTTCAAAGCATAATCGTTGAATATTTTGTCAGCCACTGTCTTTTGAGATTTCGATGTTGTCGGGTACGCCTGTGCAAAACGTGTAAAATGATCTACAAGTACTAGTATATACTCGTAGCCGCCTTTGCACTTATCTAAATGGAGGAAATCTACTGACACAAGTTCAAATGGCTGGGTGGTGACAATGTTTGTTAAAGGGGCCCTTGATTCACGGCTAGGTTTTTTCCGTTTCAGGCAAGTACAACTCATGACATATTGCTCTATTTCACGCTGCATGTATGGCCAGAAAAAGCGGTCTCTTATCAGCGATACTGTTCTGTCAGTGCCTTGGTGTCCCGTCTGATTATGCAGCTCTTTTAGTGCTGTAACTTTGTGTTTTTCAGGCAATACCAGTTGTTTCTTGTGGGCTGTCTTTCTCCATAGGACTCGATTTTCATCTACTTCTAGTTTTTCCCATTCCCGGAGGAGACAACAACTCTGTGCATTGAGTTTTCTCAGTTCCTGACGCACGGGCCTCACTCTGGACAACTTGCACTGCAAAACTGGTCCAATATGCACAATACAGTACAATACAATTTTATTTGTATAGCACATTTAAAAACAACTGACGTTGACCAAAGTGCTTAACAAAGCAGTAAAAAGATAGACAATACATGCACGAAACCAACAAGTACACGTCAAAGAGAGAAGACGGACACATCAAGGTACATTAAAAGCTAATGAAAAAAGGTGCGTTTTCAGAGAGGTTTTAAAAAGTGTCAGAGTTTGGGCAGATCTGATATTTAAAAGTAGGCTATTCCATAGCTTGGGTCCATAGGCTGCGAAAGCACGGTCACCCCTATTTTTTAATCTTGTCCTGGGGACAGAAAGTAAGTGCAAATCCCCCGATCTAAGTGATCTTGACTTATGATCTGGGTGAAGCAGTTCAGATATGCAAGTCGTCTCTCTGATCCTGTTGTATCTGTACTGGTGTTAATGAGACAACTGATGCACCTTGAGCATCGAACAGACTCTTGACAGAGATGGCCATCGACCATGAGGCATTTGACTCTGGCTGTGTTTCTACTGCCTTAGCAGTTGTTCCCACTGCATCATAAGACATTTCTTCTGTGCACTCATTCATCAATTTTTCAACATCGACTGGCATCCTAGACAAACTATCGGCATCAATGTTCTCTTTGCCAGGCCGGTATTTGATGGTAAAGTTGAAGTCTGCTAATTCTGCTACCCATCTACTTCTTGTAGCGTTCAACTTAGCAGTGGACAGCACATAAGTCAAAGGGTTATTGTCGCTGTAAACTGTGAAAAAGGGGGCGTAGTACAAATAGTCTCGGAATTTTTCTGTAATTGCCCACTTAAGAGCGAGAAATTCCAATTTACCTGAATGGAGATGATAATTTCTTTCTGATGCTGACAGTGTCCGGGAACCGTATGCTATAACACGCAGCTTTCCATCTTGTTTCTGGTAGAGTACGGCTCCGAGTCCCTTATTAGATGCGTCTGTGTGAGGTACAAATGGCTGGGAAAAATCAGGGAATGCCAGGACAGGTGGTTGGACCAGGCAGTCTATCAGTCGCTTGAGAATTTTTTGGTGTGAGTCTGTCCATTCAATTGGTGTGTGAGATGGCACCACTTTTGCATTTCCTTTTTTCTGTAACTTCCTTCTCTCAGATTGTGGGCTTTCCATGTGCGCAGATCCCTTAGTTAACTCATACAGGGGGCTAGCAATGTGAGAAAAGTATTTTATGTACTGGCGATAATAGCTCAACAGTCCCATAATCTGTCTAAACTCGCCAACTGTTCTGGGTTTTTTTTCTTTTAAAACTCTGATGGCAGCAGTATCAGTAGGATCAATTTTGTTCCCTTCTGCTGATACTATTCTCCCAAGGTAGCGCATTTCAGCTTTGAATAACTCACATTTGCTCGGCTTCAATTTGATGCCGTACTGTCTCAGTCTCTGCAATACTGTTCTTACATCACTAACATGGCTTTCAAATGTTTTGCTGAACACTAAAGTATCATCCAAATATGGGACACATATTTTGTCTCGGATGCCTTCCAGGCAGTCCTCCATGCAGCATTGGAAAGCGGCTGGAGCATTCATGAGCCCGAATAGGATCCTGGCCCATTCGTACAGGCCCCAGGGCGTCACAAAAGCTGTCAGGTGCTTGCTATCTTTTGCCATAAACCCCTGATGATAGGCCTTTCCCTGGTCTAACAATAAGAACATGGTGTTTCCCCCAAGGCCATCCATGATATCCTGGACTCTGGGTATTGGCTGTCTATCAGGGTGGGTCTTCCGATTTAGCTCCCTGTAGTCGATGCACAGTCGTAAAGAGCCACATTTCTTACACAAACAATGGGTGAAGCATAGGATGAGTGGGATTTCTCAATCCACCCTTGTGCAATCAAATCTGTTAAATAATCCTTCATTTCTTCATATAAGGGCTTCGGGACTGACATGTAGGTTCGGGCTACAGGCTCAGGATCTTTCAATGAGATTTTCAAATGGAGCTTCTCAATACAGCCCATGTCACTATTTGATCTGGCGAAAGAGTTTGACTCCTCCCTCAGCATCTCACGAACAATCTTCCTCTGACTTTCGACAAGATGGCTGAGATCGATAGGGGGATCCCAGAGCTCTGTACTTGTCTCCTGATCTTTGGTGTGCTGGGCCTGAATGTTGTTCACATCAACAGGTGAGTGTGTTTCCTTAATAACATTGAGTGGATATACAGATGTGACTGATTGTGCTGTACCAATCACTACTCTTCCTGTTAATATGATGTCATGGTCAGTGGCATTCTGTGCACTCAAGATAATGTTTGGTTGTGCCCCTTTCCTCATCTGGACAAGTGTGTCACAAAATTCAAGTCCCTCTGGCCACTGGGGATTGTCATCAGGCTCAAATACTAATGTTATGTCTTTATTTAAGGGTTTCACATTTATCCTACACTTTATTTGGACAGCACTATGACTGGGTATACTCATTTTCTGACTGGCTGTTCTCACTAGGTACTCACTTGTTCGCTCAACGCTCACTGCTTTAATGAATGCCTTAGCTGTCCTTTTCTTTAGGTCAGGAAAAGTCACTTTCACAGTATTTATCAGTTTCTCTTCCTCTGTGTCATTTGTATGATTTTTCTGGCTGTTGATAACTACGCGTTCAATGACATTGAAGCCAATAATGGGGCGGGGCTGTTGGCTGCCTTTCATTACAAGTATGGGGACATGGAACTCCTCAGTGCCTGCTGCTAGCTTAAAAGTCACTTCTACCCATCCCACATAAGGCATCTCGGTACCATTCGCTGCCTCAATCTGTAAGGGATCATCTGGATCAACTATCTCGGCTATGTCTCTCAGTTTGATGGCAGGGAAATTGTCAGCTTTCCATACCTCATCAATTGCAGACACATGTGAGCCGGTATCCCAGAGCACTTGGGTTCTCTTCCCTTGTAGGTAGCAGTTGAGGAGACATTTCTTTCCCACCAGTTCAGACACTGTTGAATGTCCCTTTGTCAGGATGTTTCTTTTTCTGTCAGTCATCATCTTGCATGAATGTGTTTGTTGCATTTTTGGTTCAGGGTGTGTGGATGGTTTACAGTTTTCTTTATGTGCTGGCCAGTGATTACCCTGACAGTCTATGGAACAATAAAGTGCTGTTTTACACACTGAGCATCGTTGAAACTTCTGATGTTTTTCTTGTTCTCCACAGTTAGTGCATTTTTGGGACATTCTGATAGATCTGGTCACTCCCTGTCCCTTGGGGGCAACCACTCCTCGTTTAAAGGGGTCTCTCTAATAGCACTGGGCGGTCCTCTGTATCCTTTGCAGCCTGCATGAAAATGTTCGCTACTCCCACACCTGTAGCAATGTTCGCAGTATTCCTCCCCTCGCCGCTGGCACATAAAACATCTTGGTTTAGGACGTGGCATTGGATATCGTTGTGGTGCCAGCCTCTGCTGAATCTGGGCTGTTGCTGTCTTTAGTCTTGAACCACCAGCAGTTTGGTACTCCTGCACTGGTCCACTTGGCTGATGAAAAGCTGCGGCACTCTCTCTGTTCCAGGTCGTGGACTGTGGCTGAACATAAGCTGGGTGGTTGGCTGCACTGTAGTCTATCTCTTTGCTAGCAGGAGTATACAGTTTTGGTACGGCTTCTGTCTTATGAATGGATTCTCTGATTTGGGATATCTCTGCCTTGAGGTCTTTCAACAGTACTATGTCGGCTTTGATTTCCTTTAGGTCTGAAAGAATATCTGGAGGGAGTGTGGCAATGTTTTGTCGAGCTGCACATTTTTTGTCACCACTTGCATCACTAGACTGGACAGCGTGGACGCCAGTGTGTCGCTGTGGAGCAGTCAGTCTCTTTTTATCTTGCCTCTCTTTCTCATTAGCGCAAGCCAGACTTAACCTCTCTAAGAGCAACTCATCAGAAGTAGTCGGCTGCAACAGGTAAGGCTGGAGACCAGTTTTGATGCTGTCATTTTGTACATTTACATTTACATTTATTCATTTAGCTGAGGCTTTTATCCAAAGCGACTTACAATTGCTATATATGTCAGAGGTCGCACGCCTCTGGAGCAACTAGGGGTTAAGTGTCTTGCTCAGGGACACATTGGTGTCTCACAGTGGATTCGAACCCGGGTCTCTCACACCAAAGGCATGTGTCTTATCCACTGCGTCATACTTGAGGCTAGACTCAGCTTCCTGTGATGCAAACAATATTTTCTGTCTTAAGTCCATAGCTCTGATTAAGAAATTCTGTGGAGTCTCTCTGTTGCTCTGAACTTCTGTGGTCAGCTGTTTATATAGCTCAGTTGCACTCATCTCTTGGTAGTGTGAGTGGATGATCCTTCTAAGGGTTGGCAAAGACAGATCACTTTTACCTTCTAGATAGCTCCGCAGCTGCAGACTGGGTACAATGGCTCTGATGACGGCATCTACTATTTCTAATTCAGGGTAACCCTTACTGAGACCATTCTCGATTTGACGAGCCAAGCTGGAGAAGGTAAGCCTGTCCTTTTGTCCAGGTTCACCAATCTGACCAGAGATTTTATAGTCTTTTCGCCATGGCTGGCTGTTTGCATGAGCTGTGTGAACTGGGGTAGCTTCATTGTTTACTCTACTCTTTGTTTTCCTATTAGCCCGTTCCTGCATTTCAGTTTCCTTCTGTTGTACCATGAGTTTTAGTTGTTCTAGCTCTTTCTTTAATTTCTCCTGCTCCTCATTATCTTTTGCTTTCTCTGATGTGTCATTTTTGCTAGCCTCTTGCAGGGTTTTTATCATGTCCATGAGACTTAACAGATCTGACATGCCTTCATCTTCGAGCTCACTTAGTTCATCATTTTCAATGTACTGGATAATATGGGAAACGAGAGCATTACGAGTTTTTCCAATATTTTTTTCTCGGTTTGTTCCTGATATTTCAAGAAAGTCACTTATTTGCATTAACTCATCTGTAGTAAGTTGAAAAAGAGCTCCTTTAACCTCAAAACGCAAATTCTTAACCTCTGGATCCATCTTGGCAGGTGAGATACAAGCAGGGCTGTGGTGTGATGTGTTGCCTGTTACCGTGGTTTTTGCTGCTCCCTAGTGGACAGGCACCTCAGGATACACCCTTTCCTTGGCTAGGCTTTCACTCCAACCGTGACTGCACTCTCTGCCACCTGGGTTACTTTTGAGGGATGATCGATGTGTGGTTTCTATATAGTGTACTACATATACTTTTATTTTTCATGATGGCAAATGATTTAAACAAAATATTCATACCTCACAAAGTCGCCAATGTGGTCATCTCCTCAACGTGCCTCACTCTTTGGTGCTGCTGCATTTGCATACGGTGTGTGCAAAGGGACATCCCGTTTTGGTTTTCTTGTATTTGTGCGTTTCACTGAACAATGATTTGTTGACTAAACAAAAACGCATAAAGTAAAGATGACAAGACGCGGTCTTTTGTTGAAATTACTAAGTTAAATTAATTCTATGCAGTTTTGTGTCTGTTAAGTAAAGTGAACAAGAAATTAATTAGTAAAACTGACACCAACCAAGTTTATTTTTTTTTGAGTAATAAACACACTCAAAATAATTGACTAAATTAAAGGAGTGTAATAATGATTTTAATAACAATTTGAATGAAGGGATAAAAATATAGAATATCCCCAATACAGAACACACATGCATAGTACACATAGAGAAATACAAAATAAAATTAATTTTTAAAATGAACTTTTTACAAAAGATTTTTTAATGTCTAAATATATATCTTCAAATCAGACACCTATTGATCAGTTCAGCACCACAAAGTCAAACAAAAATATAAATGGCTAGGGCCATACTTTATGAAACACAGCATTGAGAATATAACAAAAAAAAACATAAACATTTTAATGACATTCATTTATTCTCTCCAAATGTTGATGAGACAAATTAATTTGACTGAGTATTGCATGCCATGACATTAATTAATTTTAAAATGGAAAGCCCCTGAACTTTGACTAAATTCATTGTAGTTATTTTGAAGTGTTACACTGTACAATAACAATTAAATTCGAAACACTTATTTTTCCTTTGTATAACTGCATGAATATCAATATACATTATTGTGATTATCTTTCTTTTTATATTTCTCTGTAATTAGTCACATTTGTAAATTTCAGCTTCATTCATTTGATTAAAAAACAAGGGATTGCTAACACAGTGAACACACACACACAAAATTATTCAGACACCAGACATAACTTTTGACTTTTTTTTACTAGTGTGTGCAGGACACTATAGTTAATCTATGCAAGTGAGGATGCCAAAATAAAGTAAACTGTGACATATTATACCAATCAATTCTTCATACAGTGACTAGCAGTAAAATTTATAAAAGTTTGGGACCAAATATTATTCAGACACTTTGACTTGACCATGTTTTGTTCAAAGTTATCTGACATCATCAAGATGAATTTGTGTCTGGATAAATTTTGGTTAGACATATATATATATATATATATATATATATATATATATAGAGAGAGAGAGAGAGAGAGAGAGAGAGATTGCAATTACAATAATTAAATTCAATCATTATTGATCTAATTTAAGGATGCCATTTTCAAGCATTTTCAGCTAGCTTTTTTATTATTCATGCAAATGTATTTATGAAATATGTTATGTATCCCAGTGCTCCAGTATTTTCTCCTCCTGCTCTCTTCTTGATGTTTTCCAGTGTTTCAGCCTTTTCGGGCTCATTTATTTCCTTCAACTTCTCAATCAGAAAATCAATGTGCAGAAGGGTGAGCAGAGAATCAGTGTTGAGTGCGATCATCTGCAGAGTTTCCACACAGTGAAAAGCTTCATTTAACAGGTTTTTTTTCTCTCTCTCTAATTCTTGCAGTTCTTCTTCCAGCTTCTTGACCACAGTCACACCATCTCCAATTCTCTCATCATATTTCTTCTTTAACTCTTCATATGTCCTCTTCTCTTTCTTTGTCTTGGTTACATATATTTTTGGTTCTTTGACATGTTTGCTGTAGTAGCATTTCTTTGTACACACTGTACAGTAAAAATCTTTCATCACACTGCACCATGAGAGATTTCTGACCCACCAGCATCCTGGATAATGACAGTTCTCCTCACAGACGCTGCAGCACGTCGCCTCTTTGGTCAAGTGCCAAAATTCTGAACTGATGGGAATCTTCTCCTTAAAGGAAACTTCAGCTTCATACTCAAAGTCATTATTGTCCTCTACACATTTCCTGTTCTTCTCCAGAGCAGCTTGAGTTTGTTTCACCTCATTTTGCTTTTGTTCCATCACTTGAACACGTAGTTGTAGATTGGAGACATTTGCTTCCAACTGCTCCCGTTTCTGCAAAACTTCTTGAGTCATCTTCAAATTTTTTGGTTTCATGTTTTCAAGAAACTTGAAAAACCTTGTCATTCCACTATGACTGAGTTTCCATGATTGTTCCTGGATTGTTTCATTTTCTTCATTAGCAGCTTCTGACTGACAGTTGTCAAACAGGAAATACACCGGCTGATTCTTGTCATTCACTGCACACTTGATTTTAGCTTCTTTAACAGCCATCAGGGCATTTTTAGGGTGAGCTCCAGTTGAGTGTGTGAAGAGCAAGACAATGTTTTCAGCGATATCTCTTCCAAATAAAGACTGAACAGCATCAAATATGTATATCTGTCTGTCAGAGAGTCGAGTCTGAGATGCGTCAACAACTAAACACACTGCATCTATTTCATGGAGCCCATCTTCAGATAAACGAAGCAAATTCATGGCAATCTCTTTGTCAAAGCTAATACCATGGCTATTTCCATATCCTGGTGTGTCAATGATTGTTAAATCATCTGGACTCTTTTGGTCATAAACACCATAGACAGTGATGATGGTTGTCGGGCTGTGATCTTTCCTGTTACTCTGATCATCTGTGATCTCAAACCAAACCTTGTCTTCTCTCTGAACACCCAACATGTAGTTGACTATAGCATTGATCAGGGTTGTTTTTCCTGTTCCAGTTTCTCCCACCATGATAATGGTTTTATGGGGTTTCTTTGAGTCTCTCTCCCCAAAATTAATGTTTCTGTATGGTTTAGATGGATCCAAATCATGTGCAATCAGTTTTAGACGGTATCGAGCAGGATTTCCTTCTTCAATTATGGTGCTTTTCTCGATGAGTTCGTTCATTTTGTACAAATCTTTGTCTAAACTCTCCATGTTTTTCCTGTAATGTTAAACAGAACAAAATATCAACAAAGACTGTGTTGATCATGTTAATGCAGTACAGTACATGTGGGATGGTTTGCTTGGTTAGTTAAGTGAGAAAGCCCTTTTCTTACTCTTTTGATGACAGTTGAGTATGTTTCACAAATGGCTTTCAAGCTGGCGAGTCTTCCAGGTTACCAAGCATTTTAGTGCTAAATAAAATACAAACAAAATTATTTCTTCCACACAAAACATTGTTTTACAACAACAGGAATATGGCTGAATGTACACAGAAATATTATTTTCATGGGAAATTTAAATATATATATATATATATATATATATATATATATATATATACATATATACATATATATATATATATATATATATATATATATATATATATATATACAGTATATATATATATTGTGATGCCAGGAGAGGCTGTGTCCTGGAGGGACGCTACATTTCCCTGAGGTGGCTGCAACCCCGAACAGCTATGGCTCCATCTGCTGGTGGAGTCAGGAACTCCACCCCTCAATACCCGACATTTCCGCACATCTGAGACTGATCAGGGTCTGATGAGCTGAAGGGCTTTTTAAAGCGTCTATGTCAGGTTAATTTTTTTTTTAGATATATTAAATAAGGGTTAGATGTCTGAGTGAAAATGTAATTATCATTAAAATTATTACTGTAATTACCCTACAGTAAGCTTTATAGCCATTTCTGTCAAGATCATATTTTTAAAACACAGCTGAGCTGTGACGTCAGAAGAGGGAGTCTGCCACAAACGTTCTATTCAAGTATGGAGAGTTTTGAGTCTGAGCTGATCCAAAATCCCCCCACAGCCATACACTTTTGAAGAAACATAAATATCTGGTGTGAAGATAACCAGTGGAGAGTTGGGCAGGTGTATATAGGCATAACTTAGAGGTGGAACGGTACATGTATTCGTATTGAACCGAAACGGTACGTCACGGTTCGGTGCATTAATACACGAGTATAAAAATAAATAAAACTCGCGTGCAAATTACGCGGGTTGTTGGTGTTGGTGATAGAGAGAGAGAGAGAGAGAGACGCGCGCGCGCGCGAGAGAGAGAGAGAGAGAGAGAGAGAGAGAGAGAGAGAGACACGCGATCGAGAGAGAGAGAGAGACACGGAGACACACGCGAGAGAGACAGACACGCGGGCGCGATCAAACAGTGGAAACATTTAAAAACTGGAAGAAATGTGCGCTGCAAATGACCGAAGTCTTGGATACCGAAGCAGCACTGAAGTCAGCGCGTTTGGTCCGAACAAAGTTGACCCAGGCACGGAACACAGACCTGCTTTTTGGGAAAAAGTGGACTCTGTGACCGGTTTTAACTGTGTTTTAGCACCCAGCACAAACGCAGTAATTCACCATCGTGAAAATA
>JAVALU010002558.1:0-65000 GCA_030770095.1 Gila robusta | reverse complement strand
GCTGCAGGCCGCACACGTGATCAGCCTCCTGTGCAAAGCGCAAGCCACCGTCCAGCCAGTCTTCGCAGCGACGACAAGGAGGAAAAGAAGGTTGAGTCCCGCCGTGGCCGGACCACCATCGACATATCTCGCCCTGTCAGTCCCCTTAGAAAAGGCTACTGCAGCGTTGTATTCGGCAGCCAATGAGCCGGTAATGCAACCCGCTCGCCTGCACACAACCGCCATTTCTACGGCGACCCAGACAAATCTCAAGAGTATAATGTCTGGTTATCCGGCTTACGCCGTTGGTGCCCTAAGTGTAGAAAATGTGCCCACATCTCAGTGTTCACCCCTACACGCAAGCACGATACCCCCCGTGTCTCTCACACTCAAAGAGCCCACTCTCATAAAGCTGGCAAATGCCGCTCGAGTGTTAGATGTAGGAAATGTGCCCACAACTCTGTGCTCACGCCTACTCTCTGCCTGCTCTGTCACACGGCCAAAACAGCCTCATATTGGTCAGGTTATGAATGTAAGTTACATGCCCGCTCACGAGCGCTCACGCTCACTAATAAACGCCCGGCGCTGCTCATGCATCACAAAGTTATCTCAAAACGTTCCCCGTTCAAAGCAATCGGGACGTCACATGTGAAACAGCCAGCCATCGCTGTCAGCGAGCCGCCGTATTCAAGCACCGAGGGCGCGCCCACCGCGCCCATACCTCCGGTTCAGTTTTCCGAGCCCACGAAGTGTGGCGATCAGAACCCGGAGGCCATTCTGCCCATAGCTATGAATGTAAGTTACGTGCCCGCTCACAAGCGCTCACGCTTACTAATAAACAATTCGCCCCCGGCGCTGCTTGCGCATCACGAAGTTATCACGAAACGTTCCCTGTTCGAAGCAATCGAGACGTCACATGTGAAACAGCCAGCAATCTCTGTCAGCGAGCCGCCGTATTCAAGCACCAAGTGCGCGCGCGCCGCGTCCATGCCTCCGGTTCAGTTTTTCGAGCCCACGAAGTGCAGCGATCGGAACCCGGAGGCCATTCTGCCCTAGCTATGAATGTAAGTTACGTGCCTGCTCACGAGCGCTCACGCTTACTAATAAACAATTCGCCCCCGGCGCTGCTCGCACATCACAAAGTTATCACAAAACGTTCCCCGTTCAAAGCAATCGGGACGTCACACGTGAAACAGCCAGCCATCGCTGTCAGCGAGCCGCCGTGTCTCTCACTCTCACAGAGCCCACTCTCATAAAGCGGGCAAATGTCGCTCGAGTGTTAGATGTAGAAAATGTGCCCACAACTATGTGCCCACGCCTACTCTCTGCCCGCTCTGTTACACGGCCAAAACAGCCTCATATCGGTCAGGTTATGAATGTAAATTAGGTGCCCGCTCACGCTTACTAACAAACACCTCGCCCCAGGCGCCGCTCGCGCGTCAGAAAGTTATCACAAAACGTTCCCCATTCAAAGCAATCGGGACGTCACATATGAATGCAAGTTACGTGCCCGCTCACGCTTACTAACAAACACTTCGCCCCAGGCGCCGCTCGCGCTTCACAAAGTTATCACAAAACGCTCCCCATTCAAAGCAATCGGGACGTCACATATGAAACAGCCAGTCACCGCTGTCAGCGAGCCGCCGTATTCATACCTCCGGTTCGGTTTCCCGAGCCCACGAAGTGCGGCGATCGGACTCGGAGTCCATTCTGCCCCTAGCTATACATGTGAAAGCATGGGAAGCTATTCCGGGGGTATCATAATGGGTGCGGAGCAAAATAAGACAGGGCTATTCGCTACAATTCGCTCGCCGCCCTCCGCGCTTTCGAGCACGGACCGCGACGAAAGTGAAAGCGGAAGTAGCGCATCTAGTCCGCGCAGAAATAGCCAAACTGCTGTGCAAAGGGGCCATAGAACCGGTACCTCCTTCTCTTGAGCAAGTCAGGCTATTACAGCCACTATTTTCTCGTACCCAAGAAGGACGGAGCTCTCAGACCTATCTTAGATCTGAGATATTTGAACAAAGCTCTCATGAGAAGACCGTTCAAAACGCTCACGACCAGACAAATTCTTGCGCAAATTCGCCCGAGGGACTGGTTTATCTCTCTCGATCTGAAAGATGCTCACTTTCAGTTTCAGATAATACCCCGTCACAGGCCATTCTTGGGATTCGCCTTCGACGGTCAGGTATATCAATACACCGTCCTCTCGTTCGGCCTGTCTTTAGCACCCCATACATTTACGAAGTGCATGGACGCGGCTCTCGCCCCCCTGAGAATTCCGGGCATGCGGATTCTGAACTATTTGGACGATTGGCTGATTTTGGCACAGTCAGAGATGGAACTCTTATCTCACAGAACAGTGCTCCTCAGCCATCTGGAAAGCCTGGGTCTCACGGTCAACTGGACCAAGAGCTCATTACTGCCCAGTCAGTCAGTTTCCTTTCTGGGGATAGAACTGGACTCTGTGGCTATGACGGGCCGCTTATCGACACAGCGCGCGCGCCGTGTTTCGACACCTGGCCGCATCTTTCCAGAAGGGCAGCGTCGCTTCTCTGAAAACATTTCAGAGAATGCTGGGCTGTATGGCATCAGCTGCAGCAGTGCTTCAGCTGGGCCTACTGCGCATGCGCCTGCTACAACGCTGGTTGAATGCTCGGGTGCCTCACCGAGCTTGGGCTTTCGACTGCAGACGAATCAGAGTGACTCAGAGCTGTGTTTCAGCTCTGCAGCCCTGGTTGCGGCCGTCCGGTACCAGCGGGGGGTGACTATGGGAGCCGTTGCATAACGAAAGGTCATCTCGACGGATGCCTCCAACCTAGGTTGGGGCGCTCTCTTCGAGGGCAGACCGGTCTTTGGCCTGTGGTCAGACCGAGAGAAATGCCTTCACATAAACTGTCTGGAGATGATAGCGGTCGAGAACGCGATGAAGTACTTTCTCCCGAGACCACCACGTTCTAGTCCGCTCGGACAACATGTCTGTTGTGTCATACGTGAACCGTCAGGACGGTGTCAGATCCAGAAATCTCTGTAATCTGACGGAACGCCTCCTCGTATGGTCTCAGCACTTTCTGCGCTCGCTGAGAGCTGCACATGTGCCAGGCCACCTGAACGGCGGCCCAGACAAACTGTCCAGGCACAACGTTCCCCCAGGGGAATGGTCCCTGCACCCCCAGACAGTCCAGTTGCTATGGCGCCTTTTCGGCAAAGCGGAAGTCGACCTGTTTGCTTCAAAAGACAACGGTCACTGCCCGATGTTCTTTTTGAAGAACAAGGACGCGCTGGCCCAAATCTGGCCCAGCCGCCCACTTTATGCTTTCCCTCTGGTCTCCCTGTTGCCACAGGTAATCAAGAGAATCAGGGAAACGCGCCACTTGGTGCTCCTTATAGCCTCGCGATGGGAGAACCAAATCTGGTTCCCGGAGCTGACGCGGCTGTCACGCACAGCCCCTTGGCCAATTCCGGTGAGGAGAGATCTCCTCTCTCAAGCCCGCGGCTCAATCTGGCATCCCCATCCAGAGCGCTGTTCTCTGCACGTATGGTTAATCAACAGATACCCGTTGTCTTGCCAGAAGGGGTTATGAACACGATTACGCAGTCCAGAGCTCCCTCAACGAGACGGCTCTACGCGTCTAAATGGTCTGTGTTCTCCAAATGGTGTGCCGACAGAAATCTGGACCCACGGACATGTGGGGTATCGTGGTTGCTTAGTTTCCTTCAAGAGCTGTTGGATAAGGGCAGGTCCCCCTTTACGCTTAAAGTATATGTGGCGGCCGTTGCAGCGTTCGCTGAGTCGACGCACGGCCAGTCAATAGGAAGGAACGAGCTGGTCATCCGCTTCCTTAGAGGAGCGAGGAGGATGAATCCCCCGCGACCCCCGTCGGTTCCTATATGGGATCTTTCTTTGGTCCTAGAGGCCCTGAAAGCAAACCCCTTTGAACCGCTAGATTCTGTGGACCTAAAGTACCTCTCGCTCAAAACCGTTTTTCTGACAGCTCTGTCATCAGTTAAACGTGTGGGGGATTTACACGCGCTATCCATTAGCGCTGCGTGTCTTGATTTTGGACCAAATGACTCTAAAGTCATCCTCAAGCCAAGACATGGCTATGTCCCTAAGGTGATTGGCACTCCCTTCAGAGAGCAGGTCATTTCTCTATCGGCTCTGCCAGCATCCGATAGTGAGAGCGATGTTAATCTCCTCTGCCCTGTCAGGGCGCTGAGGGCTTACATTATGCACTCCGCCCCCTTCAGGCGCACGGAGCAGCTCTTTGTTTCGTTTGGTGGGCGCACCAAGGGTCTCGCCGCCTCGAAAACAGAGTCTGTCCAGATGGATAGTGGACGCTATAGCAAATGCTTATGTGTCTAAAGGTCTGCAATGCCCTTTGGGCATCAGGGCTCATTCCACTAGGGGCGTGGCCTCGTCGTGGGCTTGGTCCAGCGGGATTTCCATTCATGATATTTGTGAGGTGGCGGACTGGGCCTCCCCGTCCACATTTGTTAGGTTTTATAACCTGGAAGTTCCCACCTTGCAGGCTAGACTTCTGTCAGTATGAGTGTGATGTACGTTCTGCCCAGATTTGATCGTGCGCAGACTACTCTCACGTGACTTAGCTCTCCTGGTTGAGCTGCACTATATGGGTTGATATGCTTTATATAGACCGGCAACGTCACTCTGTATTCCCTATGGGTGCTTATGTACATGTGCCGGCCCGCGTTGCTGGCCGCCTGATTGCCACTTATCCATGTTCCCTGGGACTCATGAAGTGGATGCTTGGCGCGCACGCCGTTGACAAGGGGTTCCCGTAGCGTAAGCAACTTACGCAATACGAGAGAACCTCTCATAAGAGAACGTAGTCGGTTACATAATGTAACCTCTGTTCTCTCTAGAAGAGGGAACGAGTATTGCGTAACCTGCCGTGCTCGTGCCACGAGCGATTTTCGCTTCAGTCGATGAAAACCAGGGAAGCAGCCTCCGAGCCGTACTTTTATATGCTAAGCCACACCCATTCTGGCGGGCTGTGACGCGTAGAGGGCGTGACGTCACGCCAGGCTCAGTGGTAGGCTGCTGCAGTATCCGCAGGGCAGCCAATGAACACGCTAGACAGCCTGCTCTAGGTCTGCTAGCTGCTGCACTGCGTTGACAATAAATACAAAATTAAGGATAATTTTTGGCTTCATATCTCGAGAAAAGATAACTTTACCCATAGCTAAGCAACTTACGCAATACTCGTTCCCTCTTCTAGAGAGAACCGAGGTTACGTACGTAACCGAGTACGTTTCTCTGGTTTTACTATTTATAGGTATGTGTTTGGGTAAAATTAACATTTTTGTTTTATTCTATAAACTACTGACAACATTTCTCCCAAATTCCAAATAAAAATATTATCATTTAGAGCATTTATTTGCAGAAAATGACAACTGGTCAAAATAATAAAAAAGATGCAGTGTTGTCAGACCTCGAATAATGGAAAGAAAATAAGTTCATATTAATTTTTAAACAACACAATACTAATGTTTTAACTTAGGAAGATTTCAGAAATCAACATTTGGTGGAATAACCCTAATTTTCAATCACAGCTTTCATGCGTCCTGGCATGCTCTCCACCAGTATTTTACGTTGATTTTACGCCACTCCTGGTGCAAAAATTCAAGCAGCTCGGCTTTGTTTGATGGCTTGTGACCATCCATCTTCCTCTTGATCACATTCCAGAGGTTTTCAATGGGGTTCAGGTATGGAGATTGGCTGGCCATGACAGGGTCTTGATCTGGTGCAGGGCTCGCAAAATCGCTAGCCCGACGTCCCGGGGCTATTGTGTTTTCCAGTCGGGCTACCAAAATGCATAACCGGCCTGCCCGACGGCTTATCTGAAATAGTGTAATCAAATTCCTCCCTTTATTTACATTATTGACTAGTTATTTTAAGGGAAAATATGACCGTGCAAGTTATTGATCATGCTGAATTATCCACAACGCAATTTCTCATGAATCTCCATGCCTGTTTTAAGAGAAACACGATCAGTAGCGTAAGTTTGTTTTAAAAAGTGGGTGGGACAGGTGTGTGAAAAAAAAAACATTACAATGTCTAGAAATCAATTTAAATAGTAACGTTACATTGGGTTTAATAAGTCTTGTAATGAGATCTAATATTGTTAGTGTCAAGAATTTTCCCGTGAATAAATGCATAGATCCGCAAGGTCTGTTTGAGTTCTTCAATGGTCTAGTGGTATATATTTTGCCAACGTGTCAGAGGTTACTGGTTCTAATCCGCACATTTTTTTTTTTTTTTCTCATCAAATCCGAATATGTTCACCAGTGGATGTATATCAAGCAGGGACACGTTTGTGTGCGTTTTGTGATTTGACCAGAACGAATAGAGAGTCTCCGCAACGGCGATTCCAGTAGCAGTTTTAACATTAAGTGACATGGCATCTGACTCACAGAAGCCAATGGCACGTCACTATGCTTATTGGCACATCCGGTGGCACATCAATTAGTCAGTAATATTTTTTCAAACGTGTTATTTGTCTGTATTTTATTGGCATGTGCCACTGAATGTTTTGTAATAACAGTGTTACTTTATGTTGTTCATCTCGCAAAGTCACAAACTGCCCATTCTAGGAAAGACACAAAATAAATCTATCATGGGTCACTACGAATAACGTAGTAACAGTCACGTCCGTTACTGAAAACCTTTATTTTAGCATGATGCTGCACGGACGCACGCCAGTAGGTGTCAGTATAAGTGAGTGTAACACTGGTCAGCGCAAGATTCTCATCTGTGGCTTTAATATTTAAAAAATAATTGTATCGAATTATGTATAATAATGTTGAACATGTTAACTCAGCAATGTAATAAATCATATGTTTGACAGTATAAAGTAAATTGTTATGCAAGTGGCACATCACACATTTTAGTGACACATGCCCTCCAGCTGTCTGCCTGAGTATAATGTAGATTATGTAACATATGCACATAAGTTAATTTGTACAACAAAAATGGATTTGATTTATTGAATAATTCCATAAAAGTATTTTTGAAATATTAAAGCTATACTGAGGAAGGTCCTGCATGACCAAAACGTTTGTTGAATGTTTAAAGTGAACTAAGTAGTTGCTAGTAACTCGGTATGTAATCCTTTTCAGATACGTAGCCTAACAAATGGTTTTTAATAATTTATTTTTTTACACTTTTTTTGGAAGGACTTGAAATATTAAAGCCACGGATGAGAATCTTGCGCTGGCCAGTGTTACACTCACTCACTCACATACTGACACCTACTGGCGTGCGTCCATGCAGCATCATGATAAAATAAAGGTTTACAGTAACGGACGCGACTGTTGATACGTTATTTGTAGTGACCAATGATAGATTTAATTTGTGTCTTTCCTAGAATGTGAAAGCAAGATAAACAAAGTAAAAGTAAACAAAGTAAAAAAATAAAGTAGCACTCGTATTAGAAAACATTCCGTAACTACTTTTTCGGGTCAAAAGTAGTGTAACGCGCTACTACTGAAAATTTGGTAACGAAACGTAGTTCCTTTTTTAATTCCGCACAACGTTACTTTTCCCAGGGACAGATTTGACAGCAACACTGTCTCCTCTGCTGCGTGCTTGCAATAGTCACAAGCTCCACACGTGACAGAGGCAGAGCAGAGCAATCAATTCAGTGAATTACACTGCGCAAACCAAAAGTAATACTACCCACCGGATGAAGAAGGGTTGGCTCTCCACAAAACATAAAATATTAATTTTATTGTATTTTTCGTGTTCGCATTTATGAGGAAAGAAACAATGTTCCTGACAGTTCTTCGGACGTGACCGCTCTAAAAGCGGCACTAAAATACTGCTTTAAAACGTTCACAGAGACCTCAAACAGGCATTTAAAACACCCAATATGAAGGATTGGCATATCAAGCAAAATAATATTTGATGATTGCTCGAAAATAGTAACTCTCCCCCCACATGCTTACCGTAAGACGGCGTTCGCTCAAATCTCGCTCCGATATTACATTTCTCTGTATAGGCCTACGTGTTGTAGCCTAGTCATTAAAGAAAACGATTTAGTTTTATATTTATGTTTAAGTAAAATAATTTATTTTTTAATTTCATCTATGTTGATTATATGAAAAGTGAAAAGCATGAGTAAGATCATAAGATGCGCAATCGGGAGACAAATGGAGTGGGCAGACATGATTTTGACCACTTCATTAAGTTTGTTCTTGTAGAAAGCCTTTCTTTAAAGTGAATTTCGTTTTTTATTAATTGTATCTTAATTTTAATCAATGTTTCATCAACCAATTGTCTGGATTTAATAGATAAGAAGTAAATATAGCAGGCAATCAGGACTTCTCTGGAGCTCCGTGACGGCGCGTGAACTGAGCTCGTCTCATAAATGAACCGAAACTCAGCATATAAGCTACTTGCCTCAAAGATCTGAGAAATATATAGAACGCTTGAAATGTGTACTTTAAAACAAAACTATTCAAAACGAAAGAAAACAGACTACTCTCTGCTTATGTAATCCGTATGAAATGTGCATTTCTCTCTGGCGCGTTCACTACTGCGAAGATCGCGAGTCAGCATCGTCAACTTTATCTTTGCAGCGACACTGACTGACAAAGAAAACACTTGTTTATTAATAAACAATTGAAATGTCTCCTTGCTATATTTGACATATTCATAATCATTACTTTTGCCGGTTCTTTGTGACATTTTCCATGAACGCGTCATCACGCTCAATAGTTAATATTGTTCTTTGGTGTTCAGTTTATACCTACAGGTTTTTCAAATGTTATTTAAATAAAAATATATTTTTTTTCTATCTCAAAATCTCTCTTTTTTTCTATTTTTTTTTTCTAGTTTTTCAATAAGTAGAGTTCATAGAATTTTATGTAGGCCTACACATTTAGGTACAGATATTGGGTTCTGCCCAAAGTCAAGCAACATAAAAGTAACGTAAAAGTAACGAGTAACGTAAAAAGTTACTTTCCAAAGGGGGTAACTAAGTAACGGATTACTTTTTTAAGAAGTAACAAGTAACGAGCAAACACTACTTTTTAAAAGTAACTTCCCCAACACTGCCAATAAAATACAGACGTGACAAATAACACGTTTGAAAATATATTACTGACTTTAATGCATAATTGATATTTAAAATCACAAAATTAGGCTATTTATTTAATATTTTGTGTCACAATTACATCAGTATAGGTGCTCGATTCATCTGTCAGTCACTACTGGAGGTGTCACAAGACATGGTGACATGTTCCGCCACTCGGTGTCGGTCAGGTGTCCTGTGAGTGTCAGTGTGTCCTGATAGTGTAAGTGAGACATGCCATTATCCACTGGCACATGCCAATGAAGACCGGATGTGCCACCGGATGTGCCAATAAGCAAAGTGACGTGCCATTGGCTTCTGTGCGTCAGATGCCATGTCACTTAATGTTAATACCACCTCTCCTAAAATGCTCTGCTAGTTAACTGGAGATGTTTTAATTATTTGTTTTAGGTACATACATCCGTGCCTCAATGTTTCAAAAAGTAGTGGGGGACAATATCGATCCTGAGGAAAAGTGCTGGGGACATGTCCCACCCGCAAATTACGCCTATCATGCACATGATCAATAAAAATGAAAGCTCCACTTTCACATGAATAATTTATTTTGTGTGCCAGAATGTTTGAATCCATGTACATAAATAAAGTTGACTAACATCATATATTCTGCTACATAAACAGCATAAAGTAACTAGAATGTACATTTCCTGAAGAAAACGTGAAGTGGTGCTTGCAGTGGCAAAACTCGCCACTCGGTTGCTAGGGTGTGGTACATGATTGCATACGAGCCAACAAACATGTCTGTACGATATTTTGGTGCTGAGATATGGCTTATTCATGTTGTTCAGGTGGTTGCTAGGGTGTTGTGGGTGGATGCTAGGGTGTTCTGGGTGGTTGCTATGGTGTTGCTAGGGTATTCTGGGTGGTTGCTAGGGTATTCTGGGTGGTTGCTAAGGCATTGCTAGGCGGTTGCTAGGGTATTCTGGATGGTTGCTAGGGCGTTGCTAGGGTATTCTTGGTGGTTGTTATGGTGTTGCTAGGGTGTTCTGGGTGGTTGCTGGGCGGTTGCTAGGGCATTCTGGGTGGTTGCTAGGGTGTTGCTTGGCGGTTACTAGGGCATTCTGGGTTGTTGCTATGGTGTTGCTAGGCGGTTGCTAGGGTATTCTGGGTGGTTGCTAGGGCGTTGCTAGGCAGCTGCTAGGGTATTCTGGGTGGTTGCTAGGGCGTTGCTAGGCGTTTGCTATGGTGTTGCTAGGGTGTTCTGGGTGGTTGCTATGGTGTTGCTAGGTGGTTGCTAGGGTGTTCTGGGTGGTTGCTAGGCAGTTGCTAGGGTGTTTTTAGTGGTTGCTAGGGTATTCTGGGTGGTTGTTAGGGTGTTCAGGGCGGTTGCTAAGGTATTCTGGGTGGTTGCTATGGTGTTACTAGGTTGTCGGTAGTTGTCACAGATGGCTACTATTGGAGTTCTAAATATTTCCTTGGCATGATTTTGCACTTACCTAATCACTATTAGCATGTAGCTATAAACATCTACACAGCTATAAACATCGAGTCACTTCACACGCATCACACACATGACCAGCGTCGGCCAATAGTGAGCCTACGTGTGACGTACAACACAGAAGCACTACGCTGTTAACCCTCTGGGGTCGGCGGTATCGCCGGCGATACCAGCTCACTTTTTTCCTTATCAGTGCAAAAGAGACTCAAATTACTCTGTTGATTTTGATCTTACATATAAGTGCTGTACATCATTACATCCTGTTAAGTGTCTATTTTTTTTGTGGGTACTCACAATAAAAACAAAGTGTTGTGCTTTTCGTCAAATAAAGAAAAATAAACATGATGCGCGTTTTATCTTCTCGAGTCAGTGAGGTCCATTCTGAAACGCGTCCGAAAAATGAACTGTAACTCTGTCAATACTTGTCACAGAGATACGAGAGATTTCTCTTTATGAAGCTGAAATTCTCTTCTTTTAAATGAAGTAATTTATATAAAAAAAACAAATATTCTCAGTTTATGTAATCTGTATGAAAAGAGAGAGGTCAGTATTTTTCTTTCCAGCTCATTATACCTCATTACGCGTTAATGTGCCACCCGTCAGAGCGCGCGTGCAAATGATCTAAGGCAAGCCATGCAAACATGCCAACGCCCACCAGCTGGATTATAAAACACATCGTGTTTAGTAAGTTTCTTACTACCGCTGTGAACACAGCGTATCCCTACCCTGTGAGGAATAATACTATCTAATAACCCTGGAAAATGTACCAGAAGTGCTGGTCAGGAGCAACGGATCCAGCTGATGTAGTAAGTCATTTATTCTTAAGTGCTTTGTTCTAATCACGATATTGGATAGTGTCTGTAAACCGCAAAAAGACTGTTTAAATATGAATTGCGTGTCTGTGTGTAGGCTAAATGATGAATGAGCGGCACAGGCGCGTGCGCTTTGTTTACTACAGTTATACAGCGCGTGTCTGTGCCGTTCATTCACTCTCGCACCTACATTAGTAAACATGTTATTAAATTTACATGAACACATCCAAACTATATTGCTACAGCCTACTAAGATGAGTAAAAATAGACTGAAATATGTTGAAATAAAATGTCTGTATGAGCAACAAACTGCAAATTAACATTATGCTAATATATCATACACAATATGTTACAGACTAAATATGAATGTTTAGACAAGATTTTGTGATTAGTTTTGGATAGATTATAAAGTTTTGACTGTAAAAAAGACTACTGTAGTAAGTTTTTTTTTCATTCTCAAGTGAATCGCGTTTCTGTGTGTGAATGAATGAAAGGCAGAGATGCGCTGTTTACCACAACTTGCAAAAAGACAGTTTAAATTTGAATCGCATTTCTGTGTGTGAATGAATGATCCGCTTTTAGCAAACTATATTGCTATACTGAGATGAGTAAAAATCGACTGAAATATGTTGAAATAAAATGTATTTGTATAAGCAACGTATTAAACTGCAAATTAACATTTATATTTCTTATATAAACGAAAGACCTATGTTACAGACATATGAAAGACAACATTTCGTTTTCTAGTTTTGGATAGATTATACATTTTTCCTCTAAAATATTTGCCACCTCAAATAAGCTTTTGTTTGCCAATTTTTGCTCATATGTTAAATAGCCTATAGTATGTTTTGTCAAAAATAAAGTAATCAAATAATATGTTATTATGTGTTTGTTCCAATGTAGCCTAGGCTATATCCAAAGTAATGAATCCTTAACTTTGAAATATGTATGATAAAATGTATACTTTAGTTTTTACAAAGAAAGATTGCACTTGAATTGTTGTTGTAATTGTAACATTTTTAATAAAAAAAATATATTTACAAGGTAGATGTAAACAAACTATTAAAAAGTAAATATAAGCCTTTTCTTTAAATAATTTTTATTGAGTTTTATTAGTGACAAATTTGGGGAGAGGATACATATTCCAAAACTGAAAATACAGTATGAGAATTAACTGCACAATTACTAGACATGGAAAAAAAAAAAAAAAATGAGATGCTTCCAACTGTGAACCAATTTGGTAGAATATATATATATATATATATATATATATACACACACACACATATATATTGCTCTTGCATTCTTTCTTGTGGCTCAGTGACACACCTGAATGAATGGCTCATTAAGTATCCGGGCCCCATTGTCTCCTCAGGTGTGAACCACTAAATATGCATGATGGTGTTGAAATCGTTGACGCCCCTTGCGCATATTGCCTTTCCAAACAAAAAGTGTCTTACAAAATTTAAATCAATGTATTGTTTTATGTGAATGATTAGGCAGGATGATTTTCACATCATTTTGAAGAAAAAACTCTAGGCAACGACATTCATTAGTCAAAAGTCTTGTGGACACATATTTAGTATGTGTTTTGTGGCCTTATTTCAGAAACTTTATTTTTTATTTTTTTCAATAACCATGCATAAACAATATTCCCTCAAAAATACAAACATGTACATACATGTTGCTCACATATTATGGTAGCCCTGTTTGTGCTAAATAGAGTGTAATTACACCTTTGCCATTAATATGTTTATAAGCAACTGAAAAAAGCACAAATGTCAGGGCATGTCAGAGCATCTCAAGGACCCCAAAAATCCTTTAGACCCCAGAGGGTTAAACTACGTCAACTGGCCCACAGAGAAGGAAATGAATATTTGTAATAAAGTTGTTATTTTTGTGTTTTTTTTTGCGCACAAAAAGTATTCCCATCACTTGATAAACTTAAGATTGAGCCACTGTAGTCACTTGGACTATTTTAACGATGTCTTTAATAACTTTTCGGGGAACAAGTGTCAATCCCTTAGAAGCCTATGGAGGAGTGATCCAGCTCTCAGATTTAAATCAAAAATATCTTAAATTTGTGTTCCGAAGATGAACGAAGGTCTTACGGGGTTGGAACAACATGAGGGTGAGTAATTACTGACAGAATTTTTATTTTTGGGTGAACTATCCCTTTAACATTCACAAATGAATAAGCGCGACGATTCAGGGAGCAGCTACACAGTGAACTCCAAGAAAACGCTACGCTTGAGCAAACAGTTTGTGAATAGGCTACTACAAACAGCGCCACCGCTCCGACCACGCGCTGTGCGTAGGGCACCAAGTGCTGAGGGGCACCAAAAATAGCCTAATGAAAAATCAATTATCATATCATAGTCATAATGCCGATATTATTTCAGTATAGAAATATTATTAGGCACTTTTTAGGGATGTAGGCTATATAACAAAACAGGTGGAACAAGAGTATTTAATTGCTCTAGAAAGTAACGGTGCCGCCACCACCCCTCCCCCAAACACACTCAACTTCCCAAGCTCAGTGGTCCGTTGGATTGCGCGTTCAAAAGTTAAAGGTAGGGTAGGTCGTTTTTGGTCTAAAAAACTTTTCCCCAAATTTGTTTAAATTGTCTTTATATACCAATACATAATTAAAATGTAAGTACTCTGGAAAAGAGAGTATAAAAATCGAGTGTCTGTAGTCCTCTCAGGGCTGCAATAAACACAGCTACTTATCTCCATTCACTTCCACCCCCTCCATTCTGGGCTCCTTCCAAAACCACGCCCTCAAAACACATGAACGCGCGATGCCGACCACTCACAGCTGGAGGACGCGCTTACCAGCGCCGAGCGGAGAGGAGCGCAGTGCATGTAGTGACATCATGTCAGACTCACATGTAATAAAATACCTAACTTTATCATTATGAATATAAACAACTAACATGGCTGTTAGTACTCACTATCAAGCTAGCATATCGATACTGGTAAAGTTTAAAATATATTGAGTTTGATTCGTTAACGAGCTAGTAACATAAAGCAAAGCTAAAAAAGGTTGCATTGAAACACGTTTTCCCATTACAATCAGTTACACTGTGATGAAGGTGAATTTCGTGTAAGATTCATAACATATACGCCTGTTTTGCATGTAATTGTGTCTCTTACTTACCCTCCTGGAGTCAAACCAGTGCGCGCATGTGGGCAGCGCATGTAGCAGCGGGGGTGTTGCCATGGTTGCGAGAGAGTGACAGTCGCCTAAGCCAATCCTTTGTTTCGTCCCGAATGGAAATAATGAGCTGTGTTTAGTGCAGATTAAACGGTCTATAGTCACTCGATTTTTATACTCTTTTTATCAGAGTACTTACATTTTAATTATGCATTGATATATATAGAAAGTTTAAACAAATTTGGAAAAAAGTTTTGTATAAAAATCTTACCTACAATACCTTTAAACTGGCAAAAGGAATCATAAAGGAATTATGCGTAGGGCACCAAAATGGCTAGCAGCGGTACTGCGTTGATGGCTGTGAATAAAATATAACATTCAGATATTTTTAAACCACAACCCTCTAATGTCAGAATATTTATTTTTAAACCACAACCTTCTAAACATCATCTAAACATCTTCAATGTGTGCTTCTTGCGAGATATGCGAATAACAGACACAGACAGACGTTTCTGTAATTTATAGATAAATGTGTGTGTCTGTGTATATATTATATTTACATATAGCCTACTGTATATTATAAGTGTGTGTACTGAAATTTATTGTACATTGACTACATATAGGCCTATGACCCACTTTCAATAAAGATTAATGTTGAAATGGGTGAAATGCTCCTTTAATGTTTAGCTGACAGAATGTTTAATTTTAAACCACAATTTTTAAACCACAACCCTCTCTAATGTCAGAATGTTTATTTTTAAACCACAACTTCAATGTGTGCTTCTTTTACCGATATATTTAACGATATTTTGCATTTCTAATCCAAACAACGTCAAACTCGCACTGCATTTACTCGTGCCCGTAGCAAGACCCGTCAAGTTTGAAATCCATCGGACTAACGGTTCGAGAGATATGCGATTAACAGACACACTGACAGACAGACAGACGTTCATGTAATTTATAGATAGATTATTATTTATTGCTACAATTCCATATGTGAATTATTCCATCAGAAAATTAACACTTTTAACATTGTCAGACTTTAAAACAACGGAACTGTGGACTTCAGGGTAGGGTTGCACCAGCCGTTCGTAAGTTCTTTCTTAAATTGGAACGTAAAGTCCACACTAGAGGCTTAGTAACTACTAGCTAGTTTGTAACTAACTCTGTACTATATTCCGTTGCACCATTTGTTCGTAAGGCAGAACGTAGCTAGTAGGTCGTAAGCTCTCCGTAAAGTAATGCGTAGTCGCATTTTATGACGTTTAGCCTCGATGAACCAGTATCAGCCTTCAAATACGTGAGCAGAAGTTGTGTTGAATTGCCGTGAATTTCAGTTTATCCTTCATTCTAACAACTTTTACCTCACGTTACTAACGGTAAAAATAAGTTTCCATTAAATACGACACTTGATCATAACATAAAGTGTTTTTTATATGTAAATAACATTCAGAAACTGTATTTGAAATGAAATAAGCATCAATAAATAAATATTGATACAAAAAACATAAGATATTAGTACGTTTATGGATTATGACTGATATTTGACATGCACAACATGGACCGATGCACAAAGCGGCGCTGTTTAGGACGGGTTGGTGTTAAAGAGCCGCAAAGTTATCTTTTCACATAATGTTCTCTCTCTTAAAATGTAAGCGAGTGTAAATGTCAGCATTATCATATATGTCTAAAAGAAGAGCTTATTGATGCAGTTTAGTCTGTCTGATATTTTATTCCAACCGTTACTCCTGATCGGAGGCTGCCGTAAATATTTAGTTGGAACGTAGAGTTACGTTTAAACTAAGTTTAATGGTGCAACGTAAAAATATTTAGTAGTTCGTAAGTTGTAACTTAGTTCCCATTTACGTCAAAACTAGACTAAGTTGTAACTTACGCACAGCTGGTGCAACCGGCCCTAGTTGATATCTCCGATTCAGAATCTGACACAGACTGATTCATGTTCCATACTGGTCACACAAATTTCAGTTCAGTTAGAACCAGATGCATATTTGTATTGATGATTCTAATTTGATTATTTTATATCCAACTATTGATATGCATTTTGAAAAAGTTTTTGATTGATGTTTTGACTCCTAACCAATTTTCTACATTAAAAATTGTCTTTTTATTTGGGCTAGTATAATTAATTTTGGGCTACCAAAATCTGAAGAGTGCCTGCCCGAAGGGCTACCAGCAATTTTGAAATTTTGCGAGCCCTGTGGTGGTCCTCCATCCCCCCCTTGATTGACCTGGCTGTGTGGCATGGAGCATTGCCCTGCTGTAAAAACCAATCCTCAGAGTTGGGGAACATTGTCAGAGCAGAAGGAAGCAAGTATTCTTCCAGGACAAACTTGTACGTGGCTTGATTCATGCGTCCTTCACAAAGACAAATCTGCCCAAATTCCAGCCTTGCTGAAGAAACCCCAGTGCTTCATTCAATTAACAAAAATTTAAATTTTACCCAAACACACATCTGTAAATAGTAAAACCAGAGAAACTAATAATTTTGCAGTGGTCTCAATTTTTTTTTCCAGAGCTATATATATTATTTTTTTCTTATTTTTTTTCATATACAACTTAATTTTGAGTATTAGCCGATGTTCTTACAGAGATTTATATTTCAGATTTCACAAGTAATCACTACATATGATCACTAGAGACTGAAGAGCACAAACTGATAACATATAGGCCTACATAAGATGTTATGTCCTCATATATCATTGTGTAATATCCTTCATAAATCTTATAAATATGGAGAGCTCTCGACAATAATCAGACAACAGTTACATTTTAAAATGGATCTACTTACTGTTTTATTGAAGCTTCCTACTTCTTGAAACACTTGGAGACAAATAGATCAACATGTGTTTTTATACTGAGCAACACCCTTATTATGGTCATGTGATTTAGAGGAAAATAGGCCATTTATGCACATGCTCAAAGACCCTTATTATGGCCATGTGATTTAGAGGAAAATAGGCCATTTCTGCACAAATTCCTATTTTCCTCTAAATCACATGGCCATAATAAGGGTGTTGCCCTCAGTATAAAAACACATGTTGATCTATTTCTCTTCAAGAGTTTCAAGTCAGTTGAAGACGCAACATTAAAACAGTAAGTAGTGCCATTTTAAAAGGGAAATATGTAGTGATGGCTTGTGAAATCTTAAATATAAAACGGTCAGATCATTGGCTAATATTCAAAATCAGTAAATATTTACAGTAAAAAATTTATGATGTTTAAATATATTATATGTGTGCATCAAGCCTCTGTAAAACTTGTGTGGAAGAAATAATTTTGTTTGTATTTTATTTAGCACCAAAATGCTTGGTAACCTGGAAGACTCGCCAGCTTGAAAACTATTTGTGAAAAATACTCAACTGTCATCAAAAGAGTAAGACTAGATGCATGCTAACAATAATAGGTTCATCATTTGTAACATAAAATCAGTTCACACTGTAAAACCTAACACTGAAAATCACTAAACGAAATGAGTACATTTAACTTGTTTTTTTTTTAAAAGTTAATTTTACTTAATAAAAATGTTATGTATATTAACTCAAAAACTGCCGTGTTGCAGGGTTAATTTTTCAACGAATTTGTGCAATTTGCTTGTTGGTAATAAATATTTGAACTGTTATCCACTGTATTTTATGTTGTTGGGTATCACAAAACGGAATATAATACGAAAAAGTAGGTACTATCTTACAGCGGTTTGCAACGATTCTCCTTTCCCCCACAATGCATTGCATTACGTCACCTTGGGGAGAGAATTTACTAAAGCCCGCCTTGAGAGCATTGAGAGTGACTAGAGAGACGAGTAGTAGACAAGAGTATTCAGATAGCACAGATTATAGATAAATAGATAAATATATAGATATAGATAGATAGATAGACTAGATATATAGATACAGACAGATATATAGATATAGATAGGCTAATATATGCGGCAACTGCACATCCAATGGCGCGGGCGCCTCTGACGTGCGACCAACTCTACGTTGTCAATCTACCTACTATATATTTCTATCTATTTATCTATCTAGCTGCTAGCTATCTATGCTAACATTATGCTATCTGGCTGTCTGCCTATCTCTCTCTATACCGCCCACACAAGCACCTGCCAAACACAGCGACACATGCGGCGGCTACGTCTGCAACAACATTTTCACCGGAGGAAGAGATAAACGCTTAGAAACGCCCATATAGCTAGCATGGTGCCTTCTATTTCTAGATGACAAAGACAAAGTTTACCAGTACTCTACTACGACACTATGACAAAGGTTACCGGTACTTATCTGAACTAACGTCATGATCACTGCCACTAGATAAAAAGACTAAAGAAAATATGTGTCGTTATTGTGCACTGCTGCTCGTAGACTAGCTCCAGTGCTCATCAATAACACATGATGTTTTATTGAACCCATCGACAATACTACGGCAAATGTATAAATAAAACATCTAGGTGAACATCCATTGACCTTTATTGGTGTTGTAATAGTAACATTTCACATCTTCAAATCTGGTACAGTAATTTCAACATTGTATCTGTGTGTGTCAGGGAATGGAAAAAGAGAGAGATTACTTAAAGAGTGTGTGTGTGTGTGTGTGTGTGTGTGTGTGTGTGTGTGTGTGTGTGTGTGTGTGTGTGTGTGTGTGTGTGAGTGAGTGAGTGTGAGTGAGAGATAGAAAGAGAGAGAGAGAGAGAGAGAGAGAGAGAAAGATAAAGAGAAAATAGGGAGGGCTGGGCCTGGTTGCAACATTCAACTGTGTGTGTGTGTGTGAGTGTGAGTGAGAGATAGAAAGAGAGAGAGAGAGAGAGAGAGAGAGAGAGAGAGAGAGAAAGATAAAGAGAAAATAGGGAGGGCTGGGCCTGGTTGCAACATTCAACACTGTGTGTGTGTGTGTGTGTGTGTGTGCGCGCGTGTGTGTGTGTGTGTGTGTGTGTGTGTGTGTGTGTGTGTGTGTGTGTGTGTGTGTGTGTGTGTGTGTGTGTGTGTGTGAGAGAGAAAAAAAGAAGAGAGAGCATATCAATGGGAAGGCTGGGCCTGCTGGAAACATTCAACAACAGTGTGTGTGTTTTGTTTTAAGTACTTAAAGTTGAAAAGCCAGACTCACACAAATAAGTGGTTGCAAAAGGAAGAAGGCATTTCAGAGAACTCTCAGCTAGGATGGGAAAGTCATTTCTTACATGCATCCAGTAGTTACTGTGCGTTCACACCACTGCCGGCGAGAGCAGCAAAATTCGCTCTCGCCACCCTGCCAGCGACGCCGTGCAAAAATTTGTGGACGCTCTGATGCTCTGACGTAGATCGAATGCTTGGTCTTTTTTAAAACTTCATTTAAAGGGGCCGCAAAGCAAACAAGCATGTCGATCGTTATTTTTTCAGAAAATTGATAGATGGAAAGAACTTAACAATTATAGTGACATTTTTGCTAACGAAATAAACCAATTAAAAGCCATGTGTGTGGTGTGACTTTTGTGTTCATGGTTAAGTTATATTCTAATTTACATTCCCGCAGAAAAAAAGTGTATTAGCGCGAAAATCTTGCCTATAAATAGTGTTGCGCGCCTTCTTATCAAATTCAAATGATCAACCTCTCCTCTATTTTGCTTGGGAACTAACGTGGTCGGAACCAAAGTTTACAGACTGCGTTCTCTGGAATCCTCTCAAACGGAGCACTTCTACATTCCGATTCGTTGCCGCCGGTTGCCGCCGAACCGCGTCATAGCTCATTACCATAAAGTTGACCAGATTTCACACACGCCAGAGCTCGCCGCCGGGCTCTCATTGAAAATGAATGACTTCCGGCCACTTTGACGCTCTCGCCGGCGGCGGTGTGAACGCACAGTTAGAGAGGGAAAGAGCCTCAAATTTCATTTTTAAATCCCATGAAGTAGTCATCTCAATCAGCTCCTCCTGTGATTTTAAGTCCAGACAAGAGCCTACATCAGGGGCAAATGGGTTCCTTACCCAGTTTAGATGGGTGCTGTCAAGGTCAGGGAAATAGTCTCTGAAATATCCCTGGAGGAGCTCCAAGTGGGATTGTATCAGTGGAGAAATGGTGTCCAACTCACCACCAGATGACAGCAGCTCTTGGTGTAATAGTGGGAACATTTCTGTAATTCCCTCCTTGAGCTTGTTTGACCACAGCGTAATCTTCAGGGAAAAAGCACGCACTTTGTCTTGCGTATGCACTATGTATGCGTCACGCCCTTGCATGCTTTGGTTAAGTACATCCAGATGACAAAAAATGTCAGCCATATATGCAAGTTTGAGAATCCAGACTGCATTTGTAAAACGGTCAGCCAGCTGATGTTTCTCAGACAAGAGAAACACTGCAACCTCCCTCCGCAACTCATACACACGGTTCAAAACTGCCCCCCATGAAAGTCAGGGTACGTTTGAGTGAAGCAGCAATCCATCAAAACGGGCTCCCATTTCTTTACACAGAAGAGCAAACAGTCTGTGTTTCAAGGGGCGGGCTTTAATGAAGTTTACTACTGTACGTGTATTATGTCCTGTAGTACCTGATTAAGCTCATCATCCAACCGTTTAGCCTCCAGTTCTTCTCGATGGAGCATACAGTGCGTGAACGCCGCATTCTGGGCCCTCTGTTTAATGAGAGCCGTCACCCCACTGTTCTTCCCAGTCATAGCCGCGGCCCCGTCAGAACACACACCCACGCAACGAGACCAGTCAAGTCCATTTGAATCAATATATTCGTCCAGCACATGAGAAAAATCTCTTTCCCTGTGGTTCTACTTTTAAGTGCTTTACAAAATAGTATTTCCTCAACGAACATTTCTTGGGAAATGAATCTGATGTACACAAGCAACTCGGCAGCGTTAGCCACATCTGTACTCTCATCTAGCTGCAGTGCAAAATATTCGCTAGCTCTCACCTGGTCCAACAGTTGAGCAGACACATCCTCAGCCATGTCTCCAATACGTCTGCTCACAGTGTTATCAGACAGTGGTACAGCATCAATTTTCTTGGCAGCACCCTCACCCAGTAGCTCTTTAACAATGTAGTTGGTAGCTGATAGTATCAAATCCTCCCCAATTGTGTGCGGCTTTTTAGCTCGCGCAATGTAAAAGGAAGCCAAAAACGATGTCCTCAATGCTCTCTCAGGGACAGTAGCTTGCCGCACGAATGTTGCTGACTGGCTGGTCAAATGTTCTTCCATCCTTTTAAAAAAGTCGATTGGTTTTTCGGCCGCTGCTGGATGCTTCTGGTTCAGGTGACGTTGAAGTTTCGATGGTTTTAAAGGGGAGGTAAAACACGATTTCACTTTTCTAACTTTAGCTAGTGTGAAATGTTGCTGTTTGAGCATAAACAACATCTGCAAAGTTACAATGCTCAAAATTCAAAGCAAAGGGAGATATTTGCTTTTAAAGAAAAGGACTACAACAAACGGCTGGTTGGGACTACACGACATTCCTCCCGGGTTAGTGACATCAGCAACCCTAAAATGTACATAAACCCCGCCCCTGGGACACGCAGTCCATGTGGAGAAGAGGAAAAGTTGTTGTATAAGAGTACATTTGTGAGTCAGCTCAAACTTTAGCATCCTTCTTTTCACATGCAATAAAAAGTCACTCTGTGTGCATCTCACAACAGTTCCTATACGAGCGATTTATAGATTATCATGACAGAATATGCTAATTGAAGATAGTTAACTCCACATCAGTAACATAAATTCATCAACTAACCATTCAGAGACGTCCTGTTGCATTCTATATGTTGTCACTTCTTCCTGAGGCTCTCCATCTTTGTCTAACTCTGTTTTAACATTAAAGGCAGAACAGTTTCTGTCATTTAGTGTGTCTGCGTGAGGTAATCGGTAATCGCAGCTGCTAAGATCGCTTGAAACCCCGCCCTCTGAGGCAGCTCATTTGAAATTAAAGGGCCAGGCACAAAACAGTGCGTTTTTGCTAACCCTCAAAAAGTGACAACTTTAACATGCTATATTAAAATATCTGTGGGGTATTTTGTGCTAAAACTTTACACACACACCCTGGGGACATCAGAGATTTATATTACATTTTATGAAAAGGGCATTTTACCACCCCTTTAAGCATTCGTTGGAGAGGATCTCAAAGCAGAGAACGCATTTGGGGCACTCATGTCCATTCTTCTGCGTGATGCAGGTAAATCCATACTTTATGTATGCTGCATCATACCTACGAGTCTTACTCAGCCAGGAGTTCGTTTTCTGATTTTTTTTATCTGAGGTTTCGATAGCTGGCTCGTCAAGTTTTTCTTTTTTAAAAATGTATCCATTTTGATAGAGCTAGCCAGCTAACTAAATAAATAGCTGAATAGCTGAGCACTGGTGGTTGTTACCAAGGCTACACTGACAGATTAGGTGGTGGTGTACCAGCCAATCAGAAAGATTAGTATTAAAAGTTTGTTCAGATATGCGACAAATTATTATAATGCTATTTCATAACAATACTCATAATAATACACATATTTTTTTTTAGGGCTGGGCAAGTTAACGCGTTATTATCGCGTTAACGCATTTATTAATTAATGCCGACAATTTTTTTATCGCACGTTAACGCAGTTGTTTTTTTTTATTATTATTTTGAAAGTCCGTTGCTCACTGGCTCTGAATACACATAGGCCTACAGTCAAACCATGATCACAGGAGGGGTGGGATGTTGGTCAGCCAGCAAATAACCCACCCAAACAAGCAGTGGAGAGAGGCAGGTTCTCTCTGGTGAACAGTTAAAGGGTTGCGCTCCGCGAGTGAATGACAGGCGCTCTATGGATAGTATACCTATAAAATCTATAGATACTAACTATTTAGATTCTGGAAACTCACTAACAGCGAGCCGAGGATCAGTCTCTTCTCTAATGATTTGTGCTGCGCGTCCTTTATAAAACGTTATAGACAATTCAACTTCGGCAACGAGCGGGCGCGGGCGCGTGCGTGAGGCGAGCATGACCGCAACAGTTTCACAGGAACGCACCCGCTTGTCGCTGCACCTTGTGCTCGACGACCACTTCACCTCACTCTTGGCTGATTTATACTTCTGCGTCGGACTTACGTCGAAGACTATACGCTATAGACTACGCGTTGGTTTTCATTTATATCTCTGCGTCGTTGTCCGCGTTGACGCGCAATTACACATGCAGAGGGAGCATGTGAAACCCGGGGAGCGGTTCTAGCAATCACAGCGCTTGCGGTACGCGTAGAATTGACGTTACATTTTTGGAGAGGTGCACGTCAGGGTACGCCGAAGTGTACGCGCACTACACAGCTAGCTACGGCGTGAGTATAAAGTATAAATTGTTTTTTTACTCTGTTTAATGTAATCTTACGTGGGAAACCATGGCATGACCAAACCTAAGCTACTATAAGTAACGTTGGTCGACTTATATCTGTAGTAGTGATCATGACCTCTGACTACTACATAGACTGTTTCTGCTGCTCCCTGATAAAAGATACCTGTTCAGAAAAAAAACAAGAAAACTGGACTCGTTTTAACAAACTAGATAAAAGGTAATGCCCTGGCAGTGGCAAATAGCTTTGTTTAAATATTTGATTTGATTACATTAATGTTTAAGTTGAGATTTGAGATTACTGTGTAAAGGGAATACTGCTGGTATAAAAGCACCTTATTTGTTTAAAGTTATTGCACTTTTGTGTATATAGCAGTACATTTAAATCAAAAGTGCGCAATACACTACTTTAGAAGTCATTATTCAATTTTGCGCATAACAATGCGATTAATCGCGATTAATCGCAAGAAAATCATGCGATTAATCGCGATTAAAAATTTTAATCGCGATTAAAATTTTTTATCGCGATTAAAAATTTTAATCGTTGCCCAGCACTAATTTTTTTATATATCTTTTAATATTTTTAAAATATTATAAAATTTAAAAAAAGAAAATTTTGCTTACACTTTTTCTTCCAACTTTTCTTCCCACTTCGAAAACCACTGTCCTAGAGAATTATTTATCAACTGAATAATTTTAAAGAAATGGATTTTTAAATGCAGTTGTCGGGACCTTACTTGTCCTGTGGCCAATTGTCCGGCATTCCTCTGGACTGGCATTGAATCACTAGAGTCATGGTGACTACTGGAACATTGAGTAGTGCTGCAAGATTAATCATATCGCAATCGCGATGTCAAGCCTATGCGATTATATGACGCAAAATGCTGCAATTTTACATGAAATAGCCTAGAAAAATTAGGGCAATTAACACAGCATCTGTTAATTTTTGTCATCATCTGGCTAGTGTTACATGATCCCGCTCTTATTCATGCAAATGCTTTTAAACCATTCATGCGCGTCAAGAGCGCGCTGCCTGTGAATGTCCTGACTGTGACTCACAGAAAGATGCGCACCAGTATCATGCATGCACACAAGACAGCACGCCAGAATACAGTTCTCTTTCGCGCTTGAACGAACAATAACACACACAATTATGCCAAAATGTCTTTTTGTCTAACTATCTTCATAACATAAGAGCAGTCTTATGATGAACGTAAACAGTGGTGACTCGTGAGAGAATGAGGTGCCTGTGAAATCCGCGTCTGTCAGCAGCGGCTGGTCTTAAAGGGACAGTACACAGTAGCCACTAATTATCTCTGTCGTTAAAGTTAATCAAAGAACAAAGGGAACAGAGAAAACACTCACTGCTCATGACTAAAGAATTGGTCTATATATATAATCTAAAATGTATGTTTGATAGACTGTTTGATAACTTTATTAAATTTCTGTATATGTCCTACCTGTTAGACAGGAAGTTGTTATATTTCTTGAAGCGTAATAAATGTTTTTTTTAAAAATTATAACTTTCAATTGTAATGACGGAATCACTGTAAAGTTAGATGGCTATAATTAATGTTCAAAATTGTGGGGGGTGGGGCATTTTTATCCAGACATCAATGCCTTATTGATCATTATAGGTGTTATCAATCATTTAGTTTTTGCTAGTTTGAGTTGAAAAATACACATTTCAGCATTATCACTAATCTGTGTGTGCATTTTCCTTGAGAACCAAGCAAGTTGACTCATGAAACCATTTGTTTATTATATCGCAATCGCAATATTGACCTCAATAATCGCAATGACATTTTCCCCAAATCGTGCAGCCCTAATATTGAGTCATCAGCCACCCAAATACCATATACAGTTATTTTATTATTTAACCTACCACTCAAAATAATGTTTATGTATTGTATATCTCATATATATATATATATATATATGTGTGTGTGTGTGTGTGTGTGTGTGTGTATCTTGTGAATGATTAGAAGATTCTATACTTTAGGATTGGCTTTTCATTAGTAACTACTGTAAGAATCATGGTAACTAACTAGTAATGACTCCAGTATTACAATATACTTCTATGGGAATTACTATCTAAAACTTCACCAAAAACCTCAAAATCTTAAAATGACTTCAGTGTTTGGTGCACATGATATTTATCAGCCTGGTCTCATTGTTAATACGTAGGTATTAATACGTTATTTTCAAAGTTCATAAGTCTGCTATGCTATTACATATTGATAATGTAAACAACCTTGTGTATTAGTTTACAGTAGCTAGCAGTTAACATGTTAATGTAGTGCTAGTAATTTGTCCTGCATTAGTTATTGATTAGTTTTGCATGAATTATAAAACTTTTACAGTAGTTCTCTGGGAAGCATTAAAAAAATATAGGCTAGTTATTGATATGTTAATAATGAATTATGAAACAACATTCATCTGTGTGCTATTACTTACTAATTCGTTAATCAGAGTTTCTTGTTAGTTAATAGTAGTTACTCATTTGTTCCTGTGTAGTAATTCATTAACGAAGGAACCTTATTCTAAAGTGTTACCGAAAATGAATTAATATTTTGTGTTTTCTCACATTTTGGCATAGACAAACGTGTCCCATGGGCAATTTTGTATATATATCGGTGAGGAGACTATCATCCACCAACCGTCATTTACTCAGAAAAAAACGAAATAAAAAAGATAATACAAGCTGACATATTCCCTCATTTATAATGCTATGAGTAGACTAGAGTTTTGTCAGTGGAAGATTAATTAATACTTTTGTGTTTTCTCACGTATCGCGTGCAATTTAGGGTCTATATCAGTGAGAAGACTGACTGACTATCCTCCACATCGACTGTCATTCATGTGGAAAAAACTAAAGATAAAGGTACTACAAACTGACCTATTATATTATTTATGCTGTGAGTAAACATTTTTGTCAGTGGAAAATTAATTAATATTTTTTTGCTTGTGTTTTTTTCTTCACAATTCGGCATAGACAAACGTGTCCCGCGCATTTTTGGATCTATATCAGTGAGAAGACTGACTGACTATCCTCCATCGACTGTCATTCACATGGCAAAAAAAAAAGAAGGTAATTTCCCAGGGAAAGCAAGAACTGAGACCTGATAAGAATGTAAAATGTGTACCTTGAAATGCAATGTAAGTCACTTTGGATAAAAGCGTCTGCCAAATGCATAAATGTAATGTAATGGCGCTTTTCCACTGCATGGTACGGTACGGTTCGGTTCGGTACGGCACGCTTTGGCGCTTTTCCACTGCATGGTACGGCTCGGCTCGGCTCGGTACGGCTCACTTGTGGCGCTTTTCCACTGCATGGTACGGTACGGTACGGCTCGCTTCGGCTCGCTTTAAATGGTACCAGCTCTGTTGAGGTTCCAAGCGTACCGTACCGATACTAATGGCGCTTTTCCACTGCATGGTACGGCTCGGTACGGCTCAGTATGGTTCGGCTCGGCGCGGCACGGTTCGGCTCGCTTCGCTTTTCCACTGCGTGATACGACTCGGCTCGACGCGGCACGGCTCGGTTCGCTTTAGCTCGGTTGCTTTTCCACTGCAGTTAGTACCGCTTCAAAGTGGGTGGGATTATGACTGATCGTTATAGTTTATCTGCTCCTCGGCAACTAACAAGAGGAACGTCTGCGCTTCTCGTCCACTGAACACGATTCAGCCATTTCTTTTTTGGAAGTTTTTTTTCTTCAAGCAAGTCAAGCAAGTAGTTTTAAAACATTGGAGGCTGTTACTGGCTATTTAAATCTAGCGGGTTTGATGTCTCGCAAATACAATGACGCTGGTAGTGACGATTCTGTCTGTCTGACCAATCAGTGATCTACAGTGCTTCCACGTCACATTTTAGTATCGGTACGGTACGCTTGGAACCTCAACAGAGGTGGTACCATTTAAAGCGAGCCGAAGCGAGCCGTACCGTACCGTACCATGCAGTGGAAAAGCGCCACAAGTGAGCCGTGCCGAGCCGAGCCGTACCGTACCATGCAGTGGAAAAGCGCCAAAGCGTGCCGTACCGAACCGAACCGTACCATACCATGCAGTGGAAAAGCGCCAAAGCGTGCCGTACCGAACCGAACCGTACCGTACCATGCAGTGGAAAAGCGCCATAAAATGTGACGTGGAAGCACTGCAGATCACTGATTGGTCAGACAGACAGAATCGTCACTACCAGCGTCATTGTATTTGCGAGACATCAAACCTGCTAGATTTAAATAGCCAGTAACAGCCACCGCTGTAGCACCTGTTTTAAAACTGCTTGCTTGACTTGCTTGAAGAAAAAAAACTTCCAAAAAAGAAATGGCTGAATCGTGTTCAGTGGACGAGAAGCGCAGACGTTCCTCTTGTTGGTTGCCGAGGAGCGGATAAACTATAACGATCAGTCATAATCCCACCCACTTTGAAGCGGTACTAACTGCAGTGGAAAAGCAACCGAGCTAAAGCGAGCCGCGCCGAGCCGTGCCGCGCCGCGCCGAGTCGTACCACGCAGTGGAAAAGCGAAGCGAGCCGAACCGTGCCGCGCCGAGCCGAACCGTACTGAGCCGTACCGAGCCGTACCATGCAGTGGAAAAGCGCCATAATACAAGCTGATATAAAGGGGATGCATTGACATCACTAGGGGTGGGCGGTATGACCAAAATTCTGTTTTACAGCATGACTAATTTTATTTCATGGTAATGTGATATTAAATACAACTCATAGGTGAAATTAAACTTTAAATAAAGTGTTGCTGAATAATTTTTAAATCTCATGTTATTGCTTTAATTCAATCAATTTACAATATCTGAATATTTTATATTGGACTATTCCATTCATAATAAATTAGTTACTTTTTAATTTTGTAGGATATTAGTAATACTAGTTATGTTTAAATGTGATCCCCGGTACATGTTTGCCATGTCTGCTTATTATAGCCTACTGCGTTTTTAAGGGGATAGTTGTTTTGCTCTTTTTGTGATTTTTGGCAACCTGTCACCTGGAGATTTAATCAAGAGAAGTTCGTTCAGAAGTGACTAGAAGGAAAGCAGCAGATTGAAAACCGAACAGCAGCTACTGTTAGTGTTGACTAAGTAGTTTAAATTATACACACCTTGTAACTGCTTCATCATTTTACCATAGCCCGGTGAACACTGACACACCGCACTCCCTCTCAGTGCGTGTGCACGAGCGCGTCTTTTGCATCAGTAAAATGTGATCGTTTAATTTGAGTGTCAAGTTGTAATCACGTATCGAATCGGAAGATTTTATCAGCTGGTTTAGTGGCCAATTGTTTGGAGTTAGAAATGTATAACTCGCGCTGCATATTTAATTTTACCTCAGATACAGGATTATACATTCGCTTTAACAAGCGGTTTGTTCTTTACCACGGCATGCGATTTTCGTGTTCAAAAAGTCACTATATATAAGAGACGGAAATATGCAGATAACTATACATTATTTAAAGGGACATTAAGTAAGAATTACTCCCATCTAGCGGTGAAATTGTATTTTGCATTCAAACGAATTGTGCTCTCCAGCGCCTTGCGTTTTCAAATGCGTGTTGCATCTACGGTAGCCGTTATGTACCAAAAAGCTTGACAGGATGATTTAGAAAACGTAATTCCTTTGTGGATCCTCTTGATCTGCTTTCTCAATGTTTCTTTGTTTAAAGAACACACACGCTGCACATGAGTTAACTACATCCACTTATATACATGTCGCGGTATACACGTAATAAAAAAATCTGTTATGGTTGACATTTTCTACCGCGGTAACGATATATACCGTCATACCGCCCAGCCCTAGACATCACTTTCCCGCCGGAACACGGCCCCCTAAGTCAGACTTAGTGGCAAAAGAGCTGCAGCGTGACTGGAGTTGACAGGGAAACTGAGAAAACGTGAGTAAAACAAACGATTATCAGTTTAAATTAAAGGTTGGACTCATAGTATTCCTAACTTATCAAAGATCCAGTGATCCATGGATATTGACATGCAGTCAGGAATCCTGTTCCCTTTCGAAAGGGAACTCGTACTGCGTCGAATGGCGCTTTAGGGAACGCCTCAGAGAAGAGGGTTCAGCTTCTGGATGTGAGGTTTCCAGATGAAGCCCGCCAATCGCCTTGAGAGGGGTGTAATCCTCTCAGACGATGCGGCGGCTGACAAGGGTAAGCTGCAGGTGGATGATAAAAGATTTTAAAAAATTTAAAAAAGGAAACTTAATCCGGCAGTGTGTGCTCTTCCGGACAAACAGGAGATGGCTGATGAGGGAGGTGGTGAACGGATAGATCCTGAATCTTCTCAGCCACCCTGCCCCGTGTATGCTCAGCTGGTTGGTGTTATGGAACGTGCTATGGCTGCACGTTGGGGGTGAAATCGCTCGCGATGAAAGCGTTTTTTTCCCTGGTCTTAAAACCACTAGCTCAGGTGAGCCTTTCATTTCTTCCCGATCTCATACTGAGATCTCATACTGAGATCGAGAGGACATGGAAGAACCCATACTCTGCCTGTGTCCATCGACATCAGCGGGCTAGTCTCGCTGATGTTGAGGGGATAGGAGAGCGTGAAAATCTACCATTGTTAATTGGTAGATTTACAATGCTAATAACCATGGAAATGCGTCATTACAGTCTGTAAATATCTCTTAACAACACAATGCAATCACTAGTAAGACTTTGTTAATAAAGTATCTGGTAAGAATATATGTAAGAATATATTCTAAATTAAGAATGCATTAAATCATGTGACATCACGTGATGTCTCATGTCTCAAGTAAAGTGAATTACAAGTCATTGAACAGGCGCCCAATCACAACTGACTTCTGGAAAAGGGGAAGTAACCAATGACATTTGAGGTTATTAAAACAGTAAGTCCCGCCCCTCGACTGCCAAAAATAAAAGTGTTCAGGCGAGCAAAAGCAGCAGGCGAGAACAGATCAAGCGCGAGAGCGTGGGGAATGATCATGCAAGGCGCCCTTTTATACTTCCTTTTATACTTTTATAATTCACGCTAATGATTCACGGGTTGTCGCCGGTCAACATGATTGCCGTGATTTGACAGTAATTTCAGACACCTGTCACGCCTGAGGCAGTCCCCAAAGCGCCATTCGACGCAGTGTCTCATTCCCTGTTCTCAGGAAACATAGGTTACAGTCGTAACCGGAGAGGTTTTTCTGACATGTATATGTGCCTGGTTTCGACGCTGGGGATATACATAAAGCAAATTTGCCTGTGAACGCATTATATTAATACAATATAGGTATGTCTATATCCGGGTGATCACTTATATCAATTTTCAGGGCTCCAGACTAACTTTTTGCCTTGGTTGCACTGGTGCTAGGGGTGGCACGGTACATGAAAAAACATCCGAACCGTTCGGTTCGCTTGTCTCGGTTCGGTGCGTGTGTGCGTCGCACGGTTCGACGCATGCGCAGTGTAACCTCGTGCCCGTGACCTCAGACAGTGTTTACTTTTCGCGCGAAATAAGAGATGTGTGGACATGACAATGGACATGCATATGAGGCTTGTTCGACTTGAACCGGCGCTGCACAGACCAATCGATGAATAACATCAAAGTACCGCGAGAGCAACGGCTCCGTATGCTTTTCAATCACTCTCGCGGTACTTTGATGCCATAAACCGATCGGTCTGTGCAGCGCCGGTTCAAGTCGAACAAGCCTATAGACAGTAAAAGTGGAGTATGGAGTGCTGCAGGTCTCGTCACGTATAGAAATGGCAAGTGGGAGATGTAAGGAAGGCTTACCGGAGTTGGAGGATGCGCCAGCGTCGTATAAGTCCGTGTGGGAACATTTTGGATTTCATGTTACCTATGATATTTAAATGTATACAGTGACACCAAGTTTAGATAAGAACTCCAGTCATATGTTTCCAAATACTGCACTTTAATTTCAAGTGAAAAAAATGTATCCTCACTCTCAGGGAATAGAAGCATTGTTGATACTGTTTGTGTTGAGGTTGAACTTATGTTTCACTTTATGGTTATGCCTTTGCTATTGTTATAGCCTCATTATAGGCAATTATGTGTAACATATTTTGACTTATTTAAAAGATAGTGCTTTAAGAGTTCCTCTCTTTTTCTATTAAAAGATAAACATTTTGTAAGAGCTACACTGAAGTTGACAGTTTGATAAATGCAAGTTAATTTGAATCTTTGTGTGCTAAAAATGCATATAAGTCCCTGTAGAGATAGCAATACACATTCTCCTTTTTTGCCAAATAAACAAAAGCATTTCATCAATGTCTTTCTTGCTGTATCAAAATGTCACCTAGCTTTCCTCAGAGATGGTCTCAATAATGTGCTTAAAGTCAAGTCAAATTCAGTTTGTGCATGATTACATGATACACATTTTTTTTTTTAATACTGTATCCTGAATTGTGGATAATTAAGCTATAGCCTACAAGAACCGTACAGAACCGAAAACCGTGACCCTAAAACCGTGATACGAACCGAACCGTGGGTTTTGTGAACCGTGCCACCCCTAACTGGTGCACCTAACTTTTTTATTTAGGTGCACCCAAATCATCGCTTCTCATCACCACAATTTCAAGGTCACCTTTTTATCACGTTACACTTACATTCATATTTATTATGTAAATGATTTTAAACAAGAATAAGGTGTAGGTAAATACTCTTTTTTTTTTATTATTTGAAGCACAGTTATACTGTATTTAAAAATATTTTTTTTTAAATAAAAATGTTTAAAGTGCTTCACTGAGCTGCCAAACTAAAACATTTTAAGCAAAATAAAACATAGAAATAGCTACTGTTTAAAAGTGTTTCCCTGAACTGATGGCTGAAGTAGCTCCATGTCTGGGCTGTTGTCGGAGCATTGCCCGGGGAGAGTGTTGGGGGAAACAGGCCTACTTTTCTTAAAGGGTAACTAAACACTAAAACAACTTTTTTTAGTTAATGATCTGTAAGAATGGAGCTTCATAAATGGTGTTCATTGATTCGAGTACATTTTTTGACATTTGGGTATAAAGTGTTTTAATTTTCAAATATATGGTGTAAAAACGTATAAGTGCTGCCCTCTTCAGGTTAAACGGAAAGCTCCTGAAGTAGGGGTACTCTGTGACGGAACCCTGTCACGCCCTTGGCAGCCCCTGGTATAAAAGCATCTGGTTCCGTCAAAACTACTGTAGCGAGTCAGGAGTTGGAATTACGAGTAGCCTATTGAAAACGATCAGGATAGTTTTATATTTGAAAATCAACAAACAACAAATAAAACTAGCAGCTCTATGCACTTTTTAAGGCAAGATTCTATTCTGTGGCATTTCCTTCTGACTGTCGTCAATAGCAATGCATTATAACACAGCGCAAATCCATGCATCACAACGGACCCCACTCTCTTGTTTCATTCAAATACAACTTGCCGTCTTGCGTCTCCGTTTTTGATTGTATTGAAAATAAAATCAGAGTTAATTTATTGTTTACAGAGTTTGATAATATTGTTGTGATCATCTTGTCTGGACGATTGTTTTGTACGCTGTACAAAATGGATTTATAAACAGGTAAGATTTAAAACATTAATGCGAACTTTTCTTCGTGGAAGCTTCACGTTTATTTCAAGTGAGTGAGATAAAATATTTCAACTCAAAACAACATTTTGAAGTGTATTGCAGCGACTTTTTTTGTGCACGTTCTGCAGACAGGGTGACCATCATCGATTAAGTTTCCTTCAGGACTTTTGTAAAAGCCCAAATATGACCACACCTCAGATTTGGTCCTCTAAAAAGGCAGAAAAATCAGGTGAAGGTGGTGAAGAAAAGACTTCAAATGACCGCTCTATTGCAAAGCTACTTGCGTCACTCCAGTTCCTCTCCATTTTAGCGAGTCTGACAGCAGCTGTCAATTAATCCGTCACTGCGGGTCTCAGGTTTGTATATTTGACAATGAGGAGACTGACTGACCATCTTCACAACATTCATGCCTGAGAAACTTTTGTTTCTCTTAATAAATTATTTTTTAATAAATACTGTTAATAATTGCATCCTTTTCTTTTATCATTGCTTTATGCCAAATGTTTTTCCCTTGTCATATAAAACTTTATTAATTTGAGTTTAATCAACTTAAATAATTTACGGCAATCGGTTTCCCAGTGTTTCCCCTACAATGTATTCAGCAGCGGCGCAGCGCCACCGCTGGATTTTCAGCACCACTGCAAAATCTTTCCATGATCAGTAATATCACGACATTCACTTCATTCACTTAAACACCTAAAAGCACAGACATGGCGCCCGGCGGCGCTGCATGCGGTAGCTCTGAATCAGTGTTAATTTTGGCAGCCATTTTTGATTTAGTCTTAGTCTTCATCTTCAGACGAAAATGCTTATTGGTCTTAGTCACATTTTAGTCATTTTGTCTTTCATAGTTTGTCTAGTTTTAGTTGACGAAAAGTCATTGCATTTTTTGTCAACTTTGTCATTACTTTTAGTCAAACTGCAGATACCAACATTAATTTTGGTAGCTATTTTATATGTACTGTAGTCTGTAAAATGTCATTACAATTTTTCTCTCTAGGCCAGTTCAATAAGTTGGTTTCACGTGACGTCACGCTGCTGCATCGTGAGAGCGCGAAAATTCAGATGGAGGGCAGGAAGTGAAATAGCTGAGGATCTGCCATCAATGTTGTGTAGTTTACGGCGGCTCCAATCGTTCTAATCGAGAAAAGGGGAAGGGTTTTTATAGAGTACCAAAGATTGTCATTCATAAAGGTGAGAAATGTAAAAAGCTCACAGAACAACGCCGTAAAAAGTGGATTTTTAACGTAACGTTACGTCTGCGGTTTGAGAGGAGCAGAGTCTATTAATGCCTATGTCTGCAGCGACGGTATGTTAGCTAGCCAACGTGTTTTTTTTTGTGTCTGTGTTTATATAGCATTAGGTTTTCGTTCAGGGGATCAGTGGGAATGGGACATTAAATGATCAAGGTAAATTAGACTCAATACGGACTCTCCGCAACGGTTTCCTCCATAGACGTATTCTCCATGTGTACTTCCTGCCCTCCATCTGAAATCGCCCCGCCTTCCCGCGTCATCATAATCGTCATCATAATCACGTGACTGAAACCCAGCTATTAGGCTTATAAGAAATTTGAATCAAGGTAACAGGCTGTATTGGCATTGCACTCTTTAGCAGTAGAACTTGTGCAATTCTACATATCCCTTTTCCTTAGCTCCAGTTTTTTAGAGTAACGTTACCCCCTGGTACTCTTCCACTTAGACTGCAGTCACACCTTTTCCATTAAGGGACAATATTTGCCCCCTTTAATCGATTTTTCCAGTTCATTTCTTACCTTTAAAAATACCTTTAGAAAAAATAATGCTTTAAATAAAACAATGTTCAATAAATAAGCAATGATGGTAAAAACGAAGTGATACTTTTAAAAATTCAATTAAAATCACCAGTAGGTGGTGGTAAGTCACTGTCTTTATGAGCGAGTCATTGAATCATTCATTCATTCAGTAACGAAGCAAGTGGCTGTATTTATGAATGGGTCATCGAATTTTTGCTCGTATAATATGATCAACATTAAAAACAATGCTTGATATCAGCCTGCATTTTGAACGCAGATTTAGTCGCATAAACAGCGCAAGTGGCTCGTGACCGGAAAAAGACTAGTAGAAAAAATTTAGTAGAAAATCTCAAATGAAGATCGCTGAACTGTTTTTCAGATCATCCGCGCTTCTTCAGGAGTGTAGGAGAGAGCACGCACATGGTTGCCAGATACTATTGAAAAGAACGGGTAGAAAACGTGTTACTTTACCAGAAAAGCTCTGACTGGGGGTTTAAATAATTGAAATCTGGCAACCGTAAGCATGAACGCTTGCAAACACAGTCTGACTGTAATGTGTTGTCGTCTCCTTTATTCGACAAAAACAAGTGGTTTTGGTCAAGTATTTTTTTTTTTTAACCCATCAGTCGCGTCTTTTTTCGTCAACGATATTGCATGTGTTGATATAGTTGTTTAATGACATGGGTGTCGTCTCTCATCGTCTTGTCTTAGTCAGGGAAAAAAAGGTCGTCAACAAACATTTTTCGTCATAGTTTTCGTTAATGAAATTAACACTGCTCTAAATCCACTTGTTGACAAGAAAAGAGCCACATGAAAATATGGATTTTTTTTTCGATTAGGCTAATGTCACGTTGCCACAAGGGGCCTAAGGGCATAAGGGTTCACTTAGCGCGTTTTTTGCACGTGCAAATTAGTTATTTCAAATGCGGCATGCGCGCTCATAATAGAAGCGGCGCAGTGCGCTCGTTTTTCCAAGCGCGCCTCTGTTCATGGTTGAATAGCAACGACAGACACCACGGGAGAGCAAGCGCTTGTGGAAAGGAGAAAGCAGACTTTTTTTTTTTTTAAAGAACCTTTGATTAATAAAAAGTTAAAAAGAACATCATGTAATAATATTTCACAATATTAGGCTACTGTTTTTTCTGTATTTTTGATTAAATAAATGCAGGCTAGATGAGCATAAGACTTCTTGAACTCTCTGCATGTCCCTGGAGGGTAGTGAAGTAAAATAGGCTATGTAGCCTAAGCTAGTCGCCTTTTAAACTAATGAAAAGTTTCATTTGGATTTTAATGTTCAAAATGCCTACAGGATAAAGTAAATGAAAGTACTGGTTACATGTGTTAAAGTGTGTTACAGAAAAAAAGATCATTAGTGCAGGTGAGGGAGGAAAGAGACCTCGAGGGAGAGACCATCATTTTTTCCCTATCAATTTCTACCTTATAGCTGAAAATGAACACAAAAGAAAAACATGAATAATCCTGTCTAAATTTATAAAATGAAGGTTTCTGTTTGTGACCAGTTCAAGGTATGTGCTGCAATAATCATGCCTTGAATCTGATTGAATATTTGTTTGTCTCAAAATGTCCATTTCTATCCACAAAACTTGCCAGAAGTCATGGTTTAAGGGGTTATCTAAAAAAAAAAAATCTTCCGGAGATGCATGCCCCCGGACCCCCATTATATATATGACTCAATATGAGTTATATATATTTGTTTTTAAACTTAAATGGTTTGAAGCAATCAGTTTCCTCAATCAGTTTGAGCTGAGTTAACTTATTAGGTTTTACAGTCGTCTTTACTTAACTGAACTAACTGAGCAAACCATCCCACATGTACTGCATTCACACATGATCAACATGGTCTTTGTTGATATTTTGTTCTGTGTTTAACATTACAGGAAAAACATGGAGAGTTTTGAAAAAGATTTGTGCAAAATGAATGAACTCATCGAGAAAAGCACCATAATTGAAGAAGGAAATCCTGCTCGATACCGTCTTACACGTGATTTGGATCAATCTGAACCATATAGAAACATTACCTTTGGGGAGAGAGACTCAAAGAAACCCCATAAAACCATTCTGATGGTGGGAGAAACTGGAACAGGAAAAACAACCCTGATCAATGCTATAGTCAATTACATGTTGGGTGTTCAGAGAGAAGGCAAGGTTTGGTTTGAGATCACAGATGACCAGACTAACAATAAGTCAGTTCACAGCCAGACATCCAGCATCACTGTTTATGGGTTTTATCTACAAAAGACTCCAATCAATTTAACAATCATCGACACACCAGGATATGGAGACACGCGTGGAGTTGTTTTTGATAAAGAGATCACTGAGAGTTTGCTTAAACTAAGTAAATCTGCAGAAGGTATCCATGAAATGCATGCTGTTTGTCTGGTGATTAAAGCATCTCAGAAGAAACTCTCTGACAGACAACACTATATTTTTGATGCAGTTCTGTCCTTATTTGGAAGAGATATCGCTGAAAACATTGTCTTGCTCTTCACACACTCAACTGGAGGTCCACCTAATGCCCTGATGGCTGTTAAAGAAGCTAAAATCAAGTGTGCAGTGAATGACAAGAATCAGCCGGTGTATTTCCTGTTTGACAACTGTCAGTCAGAAGAATTTGAGGAAGATTGTGAAAAAATGCAGGAAAGATCATGGAATCTCAGTCAAAGTGGAATGAGGGGATTTTTCAAGTTTCTTGAAAACATGAAACCAAAAACCTTGAAGATGACTCAAGAAGTTTTGCAGAAACGGGAGCAGTTGGAAGCAAATGTCTCCAATCTACAACTACGTGTTCAAGTGATGGAACAAAAGCAAAATGAGCTGAAACAAACTCAAGCGGCTCTGGAGAAGAACAGGAAATTTGTAGAGGAAAATAAAGACTTTGAGTATGAAGCTGAAGTTTCATATATGGAGAAGATTCCCATGAAGCCAAAATTTTGGCACTTGACCAAAGAGGCGATGTGCTGCAGCGTCTGTGAGGAGAACTGTCATTATCCAGGATGCTGGTGGATCAGAGATCTCTCATGGTGCAGTGTGATGAAAGATTATCACTGCACAGTGTGTACAAATAAATGCCACTCCAGCAAACATGTCAAAGAAGCAAAATTATATGAAGCAAAGACAAAGAAAGAGAAGAGGACATATGACGAATTAAAGAAGGAATATAATTGGAAGATTGGGGACGGTGAGTCTGTGGTGAAAAAGCTGGAAAAAGACCTGCAAGAATTTGAGGAAGAGAAAAAAAAGCTGTTAAATGAAGCTTATTACTCTGTGGAAACTCTGGAGATGATCGCACTCAACACTGATTCTCTGCTCACACTTCTGCACATTGATGTTCTGATTGAGAAGTTGAAGGAAATAAATGAGCCTGAAAAAGCAAAAAAATTGGAAGACATCAAAAAGAGAGCAGGAAAAGACAACACTGGGGGACTTAAATACGTAAAAATACTTCAGAAAATATAATAAAAATGATATATGATATGAAATATGAAAATTATAACATAAAAATCCCTTGGTCCACTGATAATGGTTTTTTTTTTTTTTGCACCAAAAGCAAAGTTGAGTTTTGCCTGTACCTTTAAAAATTGTTTGTAAATGGTCTTTGTTATTATTGCTTGACCTCTTAACTAAGAATGCAACTAATGATTATTGTGGGGTGTTTTTCTTTTATTGTTGCACAGGTTTTTTTATAAATCATTTAGTAATTTTAGGTAGCCTACTCTTAATCTCAACATTTACAAATACATTATTAAAATCCAGAGTTGTATTGTAAAACAAAATGCCTCATTCATTCATTCATATATCTGTTAATATTAATGTACTGTGAACTAGCATGAACATTGTTATAACTAACATTAACGGAGATTAATAAATGCTGTACAATTATTTTGATCATTGGTTTATGTTAGTTAAAGCTACACTGTGTAATATTTTAAGTTGATTTTTAGCAACAACAAAAAAACACTTTGTTCTTTCAAAATGATATGTTCTCAATGTGTAATGACTTTGACTAATTAAGTATTCTCGTAAGTGTATAATCTGCCATTTAGAATACATACGAGCGAGTCGGAAGCCATGTTGCGCATCCATCTTGAATTTTTACACTCAGTGGCACCGTGATCATAGACAGTAAAAGAAATGGACACAGCGCCCCCTAGATTTCATACGGAGAAAACTGAAGCCCGATTAGAGCACTCACTTCCTGATGGCTGAGCGACTGCGCAGGCTCAAACTGAGCTTGACCACAGTCTGACAGTTGTAAATCTTCTAGTAGCTGTGCCAAGACAAATCTGAATCACCTAATTCCTCAAAAAAGTTGTTGAAATATTTTGTCCTGTTGCTTTTATGGACTCTCTATCTATGGGCTTCTCCCTTGACTTTATGCCTCTATGTCCCCCAGATTGCCTCATAGACAGTAAAAGATTGCCTGCGAGCTTCTCCTCCTGTCTATACGGTAATTTCTCTACTGTGCGACAGAGAGTCGCGTGGTTATGACACAATCGTTAGCCTATTTTTACAAAACCGGCTTCTACGGGGCTATAACGTAAGATACAAAGTAATGGAGCCTTTTATACATTGTCGTGTTTCTTTAGAAATAAATAATGGACAAATGAAGTCTTTGGACGCCTCAGATGTAAAGTTATTCGCTGTCAAAGTGACGCCAAAATGAATGGGAGTCAATGGAATGCTAACAGCAGGTGATGGTCTGCTACAATGGCGTCCCCCGCGAGGCTTCAGTTTCCGGCTGATGGATTACCCCCTTGACCGTGACAAATGCGAGAGGGAGATTACTCGCGACTGCCAGCAGATTTGAATTAATATGGCCACCGTAGGAGTTAAAACGCCCTCGGAATGGGAGGGGCTAGAAAGTAATAATCAGTTGGTAGTCATATACAATTTCACCGCTAGATGGGAGTAAATCCTACACAGTGTAGCTTTAAAGTATTAAATAGGATGGCAGAGCTTTCAGTTTATAGATTCCTCTATCCTAGAGAGAGTGAAGTGCTACTAATATAAGTGCTAATGTGGATTTCTGTCTAGATATGTAAAAAACATTTTGCAAAAGAAAACCTCAGAAAGGTAAATTATAGATACAGTAAGATAGAAACTCACCTGTTCACCGCTCATTTTCCACAGCTGTATGCAAAGGTAAGCATTTCAAATCAGTACGTGCTTCTCCCAGGAGACTAGCGCTAAATTAATCCCCTATCTTAGCGCCATCTACTGTTTTAGAAGAGGAAGTTTTCTCAAATGCATTTGTGAGAAAATCTGCCTGGACGCATTTGTGAGAAAATCAGAAAATCAAGCCGAGAGATCTCATAAAAAGCCAAGTGTCTCACAATCAAAACAGACAGGAGGTATGCATTTGGTATCTGTTCAAAGGTTACAAGCAATTTGTCGGATGGTTTGTATTTATTTGTGAAATATGTTCTAGGCTCATTTATTTATATTTGTAAAAAACTATACATATTTGTTACTCCTCTGCATTTTCGCTCAAATTGACCTTATATATTTGCACATTGCTTTCTGTTTGTTTGCGAGTCGAGTTTTCCTTTGCAAAGCAGATCGAGTTTGTTTGTGAAATGCTGTATTTGTTTGTTTAATTATGGCACATAATTCGCTCCATAAAGTTGGGACAGAGACATGTTTACCACTGTGTCACTTCACCTTTCCTTTTAATTACACTTTTTAATCATTTGGGAGTTGAGGATACTAATTGTTGGAGTTTTGCTAGTGGAATATTTGCCCAATCTTGTCTGATACAAGACAGCCGCTCAACAGTCTGTGGTCATCGTTGCCTGATTCTCCTTTTCATGATGAGTCATACATTTTCCATAAGAGACATATCTGGACTGCAGTAAACAGGCAGGCACATCCCTTCTCTGGTGCAGAGTGTCTAGAAACCACTCAGTTTTAGCATGTGCAGAATGAGGCCTGGCATTGTCTTGCTTCCCAGGAAAGATGTCATCTTGATGGCAGTTTATGTCTCTGTACAATCCAAATACATGCCTCCATGTCAATGGTACCTTCACAATAATGCAAGTTACCCATACCGTTTGCAATGATGCACCTCAATACCAGCACAGATGTTTGCTTTTGCACCTGTCGCTGGTGAAAGTCTGGTTGGTCCCTTTCGCCTTTGGGACTGAGAACTCGGTGTCCATTTTTTTCCAAAAACAAGCTGAAACATGGACTCATCTGACCACAGCACACATGTCCACTGTCTTCTAGACCATCTGAGATGAGCTTAGGCCCAGAGAACTCGCCGGCATCTCCACATAGAACTGATGTAGAGTTTTCTCCTTGCGTAACAGAGATTCAAGTGGCATTTCTTAATGCAGAGTCAGACTGTGTTCAGTGAAAACGGTTTTCCAAATTATATCCTGAGCACATGTGGCTGTATTTGACAGTAGCATGATGGTATCTTGTGCAATGCCATCTGAGGGCTCAAAGGTCATGCACCTTCAACAGAGGTCTACTGCCTTGCCCTACACAGACTGAGCTGAGATTTGTCTGGATTCCCTGAATCTTGTGACAATATTATGTATGGAAGATGATGAAAGACAAATTCTTTGCAATCTTGCATTGAGAAATGTGATTTTTTAAATTGTTTGACAATTCTCTCATGATATTTGGCACAAAGTGATGAGCCATGACCCATCTTTGCTTAAAAAGACTGAGAAGCACTTTTACACCCAAACACGATACCCTCAACTATTACCAATTCACCTGCTCATTGTGGACTGTTTCAAAAGAGTTGGATAATCTAATTTGGATAATCTTTTCACTTTTATTTTGTCTCTGTCCCAACTTTTTTGGGGTGTGTTGCAGCCATCAAAATCAAAATTTGTTCATATTTACAAAATACAATTATGTTGGTCAGTGAAAACATTGGAAAACTTTTCTTTGTACTTTTGTCAGTTAAATTTTTTTTAAATAGAATTAACAAATCACAGATTCTTGATTTTAATGCATTTTACAAAATGTCCCAACTTTTTTCTGATTTGGGGTTGTATATATATTGGTTATATATGATTGGTTGATTAGATAATTGCATTGAGAAATTGAACAGGTGTTCCAAATAATCATTTAGGTGAGTATATATATATATATATATATATATATATATATATATATATACACACACATAATACAAAATTGGTTCACAGTTGGAAACATCTCAAAAATTATTTTTTTCCACTTTTTCCACTATTTTTGCTCTAGATTTGCATTTAATCCTCTCCCCAAATTTGTCACTAATAAAACACAATAAAAATAATTTAAAGAGAAGGCTTACATTGACCTTTTAAGATCTACCTTGTAAATATTTCCTTTGCTATTTTATTAAAAAGGTTACAATTACAGCAACAATTAAAATAACAATATTTCAAGTGTAATCTTTCTTTGTAAAAACTAAAGTATACATTTTATCATACATATTTCAAAGTTAAGGATTCATTAGTTTGAATAAAGCCTACATTGGAACAAACACTATAATAACATCTTAGTTGACTTTATTTTTGACAAAACATAATATATTTAACATATGAGCTGAAATTGGCAAACAAAAGCTTATTTTATGTGGCAGTAGTCTATTTTAGTAAAAACTTTATAATCTATCCAAAACTAGTCAACGAAATGTTGTCTTTCATATTTCGTCTGTAACATAGGCATATCGTTTGTTGTTTTTATGATATATTAGGGCATATAAATGTTAATTTGCAGTTTAATAGGTTGCTTATACAAAGACATTTTATTTCAACATAATTCAGTCAATTTTTACTCATCTCAGTATAGCAATATAGTTTGGTAAAAGCTGTTCATTTATTCACACACAGACGCGATTCATATTTTAAATAATTAATTTAAACAGTCTTTTTGTGAGCTTTAGTAAACAGGGCACATCTGTGCCATTCATTCACACACATACATGCGATTCATATTTAAACAGTCGTTTTGCAGTTTACATACACTAGGATATCGCGATTAGAACAATAATAAAAACACGTACTTTTCTTCTCAGATGGATCCGTTGCTCCTCGAAATGAAGTTAAACCAGTGAGGTAAATTTCCCAGGATTATTCCTCACAGCCTCGAAAGGCGACGTAAAGGGGGAGACCGGGTATGGTTGTAACACTTTTTGCTTCAGTAACTATAACTCACTGAATTTTATAGCTAGAGTTCTCAAATTTTTATACAAAGTACCCACATGTGTTCACTACAAATGGCACCAATTCAATCCTCTACAAGAATATCACAGACCTCGTGAGTTGGTGTCAAATACATACTGTACCTTTGTTACAACCTACCCCAATACCGGGGTAGGTTGTAACACGTGCTGGGGTAAGTTACACAAAATAAGCTAAAATGGATGCCACACTATATGATATGCTTCAAAAACAGGTTTATTGACATAAAAGAACAGTCTCACTCCCTCTCTGGAACAGACTGTCTGATTAACTTGTGTGAGTGTGTATATATATAATTGTGTCTACTTGAACGAACTTACTTAACAGTATACTTGATAAACATATTTCAATTTCTAACAAAAAACAATATCTGTCTGTCTGTGTGTGTGTGTCTGTGTGTGTTCTTAATCAGAGTCACAGTGCTGACAAATGAATGCCAGTAACCCTGGAGTGCAAGCTTTGTGGCCCCAGACACTGCATAAGGTCCCATGTACCTTTGCAGCTGATCTAACTGACTTGCCCTTCTGTAAGGGCATTCTGTAAAAATATTAAAATCAATCAGTTGTATGATAGGGGATGGTTGTAACACTTTTTCAAGAAGTGTTACTACCCACCCCACCCCAGTCAGTCACTGTTTAGCTAGCTGTATTAGCATACTGGTTTAAAATTAGCAGGGGAAAACTGCATCACATGTTGCCTAAGAAACTAGATTTTAATATAATATAAGTCAAACTATTTTATCTGCAATAGTTTAGATACTAGACAAAAAATAGTCTTGGTCAAAAAATTTACTTTATGACCTCAAAATCAGTTTTTTCTCTATAAATTCAGAACGTGTCGGTTTCCAGACTTGACAACCACCATGCGGTATCAGGGAGGAAGTAGGTAAATACTGAAATGATTACATGACTCCTATCTTATCCCTAAGTGGTAGAAATGGTCGTGTTACAACTCTCCCCGTGTTACAACCATACCCGGTCTCCCCCTACTGTAATCTGATTAAACTTGGTGTGTTTTATTGAGTTGATGAGGGGCGTTTACACGTTTACATGGATCACCTCAGATCATTTGCGTTTGTATAGCGCGCTCTCTCCGTGGGAAATCCTGCAGGTGTCAGTGCTTTATCTCCATCCATGCAATAGTCAAGTCAAGTCATCCTCATTTATATAGCGCTTTTAACAATGTAGATTGTTTCAAAGCAGCTTTAAAGAGATAAACATATAATTTAAGGTAACAGAGATTGGTTTGGTTTTATAGTGGATTTTGAATAATGTTTTTTCCAGCTAAAGTTAGTTTTGATTGATTAACTTCCGTCTAAATCAGGGGTGTCCAAACTCGGTCCTGGAGGGCCACTTGTCCTGCAGAGTTTAGTTCCAACTTGCCTCAACACACCTGCTTGTAAGTTTTTAGCATGCCTAATGACCTTCAACAGCTAATCAAGACCTTGATTAGCTGTTTCAGGTGTGTTTAATTGGGGTTGGAGCTAAACTCTGCAGGACAGTGGCCCTCCAGGACCGAGTTTGGACACCCCTGGTCTAAATGATTTGTTATTAAATTAGGGGCCGCTAAGACAACACCGTTCTCTCTAAACAGACTTTAAACGCGAACCTGTGATAGACGCTGATGGTGTTCACATGCGCATTAAGAATTGATTCTATAGTTATGTGCGTTTGAATATATGTGCGCAGGTTTGTAATTCCTTACAAACCGTGCCTAAACAAACTACTTCTCTTGTCTATAAATTTTGATGCAAAATTTTATTTTATCACTTCGGGTAGGTACGCGAACCGAAAAATTCCACAACGCTTTATCTGTAGAGTGGTATAGGGATAAATAGATGCACACCCTTGAATGAGTGCGGATTTCTAGTGCATTTACTTGAACTTCTGAGGTAATATTTTTGGTTTAACCCATTTGAGAAATTGAGAGGCGGCCAAAATCAGATTTTAAAATCGACTGAACTGAATAAAGCTCTTTACGAACTTGACGTGCGATGTCGCGCTGACTGACATGTAACTTATGCGCATGAATCACTGTCACACGCACAAGCTCAGAGCAATATTGTAAGTTACTGCATGATAATACATTTTTAACCAGCAGAATAATAATGCATCACGATACACAGTCTCACTTTTAGTTACGTCTTTTAATTATTATAGTATTTCGAAGGGCAAAAACATGAACTTTAACTATTGGCTTTACTTCTACATTCAGCTGTCACTTTAGCGCGAGGCCAGTAGCATAGCATTAGCACCTCAGCTCCACCCACATCCCGCCTCTTTGCCCATTTTCTTTTATCCGGGAGTGACGAGAGATGATGTTGGCCCCGCCCACTTTAGGCTTCAAAAACGCTCTTCAGAAACCTACGGGTGACGTCATGGACACTACGTCCATAATTTTTACAGTCTATGGATTATATATAAACATCGACCACGCCTGTTGAAAAGTCTTCACATTCGGCTGCACAGTTCCGCCTGGCATTTTACATGGACTGGCATGTGCAAATTTTTGGAGGCGTACATATTAATGATCCCGATTGTTGCGTCACAGTCGGTGTTATGTGGAGATTGTTTTTCAGGGGTGTTCGTTTCAAAAACGAGATTTAAATAAGAAGGAGAAAACAATGGTGTTTGAGACTCACTGTTGTCAGGATACAGGCACAGAGACAGAGGTAAGTGAATTCAAACGTTGGTTTATTTAATGTGAAACAAGTGCAAAGGTGAGTATGCAAAGTTCAGGTGAAGATTCGGTGATGATCACTACGTGCGGGGCAGATTACAGGTGAGCAGGTCCCCCTTAGGTTAGTTGATATCAAGCAGTCACAGTTCATTAATACTTGTCTTTTCTCTTTCAGATGCAGCCACGAGCAAGTAGAACTCAGCGTGAATACAGGAAACTCAGGTGAATACCAGACCTCGGGAAACATGGAAACAGACAGGATTTCTGGAGACAGCAGAACAAGGATACAGAGATCAGTATTTCACAGGTGAGTATACGTTACTTAGCGGACACTGGATGACTCAGAGAATTCGGGAGACAATGGGTTATGGTCTGTTCCTGTTGGAGGCTTGACAAAGACTGAAATCACAGTGAGTGTTTTATTGAGCTGGTTGATGAGGTAATTGATGATGAACAGGTGTGTGTGGTTAATATTCTGGAGAGAGTGATCTTTGAGTGGTAGACTGAAACGAGTTTGATTGATTCCTGACAACTGTATGTCATGTCCATGTACTGAACTCTTGTTATTTAACTATGCCAAGATAAATTTTATTTCAAATTCTAGGGCACCTTTAATGCCTTAATTTAAAAAAAAAAAAAAAAGAAGAAAAAATCCAACCTTTAAGGACACCAATTTTCTTTGTGAATGAATAATGCATCATAAATAAATAAATGTTCTTCCTTAAAATACAGGTTGCATAAGTCAGGACACCTATGTTAAATTCCCATAGAGACAGCAGATTTTTTTTTTTTTAAAGGCCAGTTATTTCATGGATCCAGGATAATATGCATCCTGATAAAGTTCCCTTTGGAATTAAAAAAGCCCCACATCATCACATTCCCTTCACCATACTTAGAGATTGGCATGGTGTTATTTCAGTTAGGCTAATAGCTGGTATGATTTGCATTGAGAGATGATCTTATGGAAAGTGCCCCATGCCAATCTCTTGGTATGGTGTATGGAGTCAGCAGATTCACACATTTTTCTCCGTTTTGTTTTATGACAAAAAACGACAAACTTATTAGAATAAATGCAACGCCTGTCGCATCCCATCTTGCGTTCTTTTATGAACGTGTCAATATTTTTTTTATACAAAGTTTAAATTATCATATCTCCGTTTTTACTTGGTCTATCAACACAAAACAAAAAGTACAATAGAATTTCAAGCCAGCACTTTCAACAGAAGTGGACGGCAACGCTCAACGTGACTTTTTTATGCTTCAACGTCTTAAACTGGTCATGTGACTATCACACCGGCACGATCGGCGACCCCGAAGAGTTAACGGAATATTTATCCATTTTTACATAAATTGTTGCATTGAATTGAACAAGACGTGTACATAAGAATGGTTTCATGAATGATTTACAAAAAAGAATTCTGCTTTTGTTTCCTGCAGTGAAAGTGAACGGTGACTTGGGTTGCATTATGCCCGAGATCTGCTTTTGGGTTCGACAGACAGAAAGTCAAACAGGTTTGGAATGTCACAAGGCTGAGGAAATTTTGAACAAGACGTGTACATAAGAATGGTTTCATGAATGATTTACAAAAAAAAATTCTGCTTGTGTTTCATGCAGTGAAAGTGAACGGTGACTGGGGTTGCATTATGCCCGAGATCTGCTTTTGGGTTCGACAGACAGAAAGTCAAACAGGTTTGGAATGTCACAAGGCTGAGGAAATTTTGAACAAGACGTGTACATAAGAATGGTTTCATGAATGATTTACAAAAAAAAATTCTGCTTTTGTTTCATGCAGTGAAAGTGAACGGTGACTTGGGTTGCATTATGCCCGAGATCTGCTTTTGGGTTCGACAGACAGAAAGTCAAACAGGTTTGGAATGTCACAAGGCTGAGGAAATTTTGAACAAGACGTGTACATAAGAATGGTTTCATGAATGATTTACAAAAAAAAATTCTGCTTGTGTTTCATGCAGTGAAAGTGAACGGTGACTGGGGTTGCATTATGCCCGAGATCTGCTTTTGGGTTCGACAGACAGAAAGTCAAACAGGTTTGGAATGTCACAAGGCTGAGGAAATTTTGAACAAGACGTGTACATAAGAATGGTTTCATGAATGATTTACAAAAAAAAATTCTGCTTGTGTTTCATGCAGTGAAAGTGAACGGTGACTGGGGTTGCATTATGCCCGAGATCTGCTTTTGGGTTCGACAGACAGAAAGTCAAACAGGTTTGGAATGTCACAAGGCTGAGGAAATTATTTTAAGTTCACAACTATCACTTTAATAACATTACGTAATTTTTGTTCTTTGCAGGGACCTCGGTAAGCTGAAGTACAAGTTTGAACAAGAATAAAAATCCTCCTGTAGACCTGAAAATCATTGAAGTGCCTGGACCATCCACCAGAAAAGAGGAAAAACAAACAGAAATCGAAGCTGCTGCACCTTTTCACTTTTCTAACTCGTTAAAGGGGTGGTAAAACACGATTTCAGTTTTCTAACTTTAGCTAGTGTGTAATGTTGCTGTTTGAGCATAAACAACATCTGCAAAGTTACAGCGCTCAAAGTTCAAAGCAAAGGGAGATATTTGCTTTTAAAGAAATCAATTTCTAAAGACTACAGCAAACGGCCGGTAGGGACTACACGACATTCCTCCAGGGTTGCTGACATCACTAACCCCACTAAACCCCTCATCCGAGAATACTAAATAAGGGGGGCGAGGCCATTTTATATTGGGTTGGAGAAGAGTTGTTGTGGTATAGGAGTGTTGTTGCAGCAATGCCGTCGAAACGCTGTTATTTTCATCTGGATTGCAGGTCCACTTTGTTCAGCCTTCCTATGGTCGGGGGAGTTAGGGATCAATGGTTAATTATTACCCAAATCTCACTCTCTGTGTTGCACATTTTACGGAGGAAAGCTTCCACAATCTTCGCGAGTTCAATGCAGGATTCGCACAACGGCTTGTCCTGACAGATGGAGCAGTTCCAACTTTAAGAACAGAAGCTATTGTTTAAGGGCCACAACCTGTAAGTATGATTTATTTATCTGAGCCCATTGCGTAGTTTTGAGGGACTGGCTTCATAGAACCCGGAAACCATCAGACCGTTTTTACAAGGAGGGACAGAGCAGTGTAGAATAAAGATAAAATATATGAAAAATAATGAAATTTTTTATGTTACAGTGCACCCCACAAACACAATCAAGCCTTCGGAAAAATTTGTTTTACCACCCCTTTAAATCAGGAGAGTAACGCGGAAGACGTCCCTTGTGAATATTTTATTATTGATTGCATTTTATGTTGCAGCGAGTAAAGGTGTGGCCATATTTGTGAATTTCGTGAAATTACACAGGCAAAAAAGTCCATTGACCATTGTCAGCAGTGTAGTGACAATGTATGAAGCACAGCTCACACTGGAGTCACTTTCAAGCAGCTTTCTGTTGGTCAAATCCAGCGAATTCCAGTGACCAACTTGGTCCCATAGTGAAATTTTTGACCACACAAGAAATTGCTGATCGTGTTAACTCTGTTAAAATGGAAAATGTTTTCTGCTTGTTGTGCCATAAGGAATACTGTTTCCGGGTCGAAGCCTCTACTTCTACTTCCTCTATCTTGTTTCTAGTGAGAATACTCAACAACCATTTATGAGCACTGTTGATTCAAGTCACACATTTAAGCTTTTCAAAAGCCATAGTGTACATTACAGTCTCCAGTCTCACGGCATCCCAGACTTCAACATTTTATAATTCAAAATAGCTGAATAACTAACCATCTGAGATTTCAGTACAGAGATAAATGTTAGGATCATAATTTTCAGGAATATTACAGCACAATGAGTGTATATTAGCACCGTTTGTTGTTTGTTTTTGGCATCTGATAGAGCTTTTGGACTTGGAAACAGTGACGTCAGACTTAACAAGTGGACTGAAACACAAATGTTTTAAAGTTAAGTGAAGATTTTTAATTAGTCAATTTTATTTTTTTACATTGGTTTATTACATGGAACATATGTGTTTCCATGCATTTTGTTGAGATGTCTTTTCTTATATACCCTATTACATGGTTGATTATGTTGCTTATGTATTATTCAGTTTTTTTGTGTATTCATTGACATTAATCTATTTCTAGCTTTTTTTCCCAATTGCATGGAAGTGTATGTATTAAAATGGATCTAAAATATGTAATAAACAATTCTTATTTTGTATTTGGCTCAGTTTGTTTATTATAATAGAAGTTAATGGTAACCATAGTAACAACATGAAATTAAATTAAAAAATTAAAAAATTTGGTTCCTGGAGGCACCCAAAGCGGTACCACACATTGCCTTATATAAAAGTTCCTCAGGAAACCTGTGTGGTTCCTCAGAGAACCGGCCCCTTTTTAAAGGGTGCCTAGAGGATCTACAGACGGATCCGCCGGTGTGGCAAAGTGAAGAACCCCAAAAGGTTCCTCCAGGCACCTTTTATTTTTACAGTGTACATACAATATACAACACATATACAATACATACACTGACATTATGGATTCGGACAGCAATAAAATCACTACTTACCCCTGTAAATGTTTAAAATACTGTACATGTGCGTACAGTGTTACCAAATCCATCAAAAGGAATTACTAATTATTTGGAACAGTATTCTAAAGTGTAACTATATAACTATGTATATTCTATGTAACTATATGGGTATATTTTGTGTAGGCTAGTTGTTTTTGAATTAGCACTAAATAAAGAAAGGAAAAAAGAGCACAGGAATCCGAGGGGTGCCGAGATGGTGTTAAAGCTTCTCAGATCTCATAATTCAGTGGAAACTAGTTGTTCTGTGACCAAATAGACATTTATTAAAGATTAAACATCAAAAAATTTTAAATGTTATTGAATGTGCACACTTTTAGAATAAAAGCTAAAATGGCCGCTGTATGGCGCTGTTCTGTGATCACAAAATAAACGGTAGCAGACACGATTAAACAGGCTTGTCTCGTAATTAAATTCGAAATATGAATACGTCCTGCTTTAATTTTGGGTGTTTGATGTGCACATCTTATACAAATTAAGAAATTGCTGCCATTGTGGGATTTATATCATAAAACAGTGGTAATTTTTTTTAAGATGGAGTCTCAACTCCAATCAATTTGCTATAATACACAGTTTGTGTATTATTTCGACTATTTTTGACTGACAAGATGCCGGCGGCCGGTGAAGCAGTTGATTCTGTTCCCTTTCGGAATTCCTGTTCCCTTTACGCAATCATACTACAAGTCATGCGTAGTTGCCGAGTTACCATACGTACCATCAGAACTGAATACGAGCAAGAAGCACAACTGGATGTACGGGAAGCCAAAAGGTTAAAAAAGTATTGTATTTTTTCCGAAACTTGAATGTGAGTTTTTCCCATCTGTCAATTCAATCCATCTTATTTCTTTTCAAATTTAAAATGTATTACCGATTTCAATATAATGTTTATTAAGGCCTTGGTTAGTACAGATTAGCCTCTAGCGCAGGACTATTTGGACCACAATCACTTCACAGGTGCTTTTAATGTCACATTTTTTAAAAGAAATAATGCTTGTTTTGAAAGACTGATTTTCGAGTAGGTTTAACCAAAGTAAAAATTAAGGGAAAAATAAACTCCAAAAACAATGGCTTCATAATTTAGTTATTTATTGCAAGAAACACATTTATATTCATCTTCCTTGGATGGATTGCCCACACACTTTACGTGGAAACATCGCCCACAGTAATCACAGGCAATCTATATAAAACAGGAGTAGGCTAACAATTAAAAAAGGGTTTTAAAGCAGTGGTCAAATTACTTTGTGTATGCTACACCAACCAAAAATTCTCAGCCATAGTTACCCAAAGAATATCTCTTGAGTCATCAAAAGTTTCTGCCTCTCCACTAAAGTGGCACAGGTATTTATTTATTTTTATTTCATACAGAGAACATAAAAGGTGTCACCTGAAAATGTGTTTTCCTTGTGACAATACAGTTTTTTTTATTCGCTTTGGTACTATTTTCACAAGTAAGGTGTACATTTTCAAAACTCTTAGTACAAAAATCCAAACTGATCACACTTGTAACAGAGCTTGTCATTCTTTCAAAACATGATCCCATGCTTTCATTACCATACATGCCATATGAGAAGATGGCATGTATGGTAATACATGCCATTCTTCTCACTGGTGCATGTATGGCACCAGTGAGAAGAATGGCACTTTAAAAGCATCTAGGGTTGAGCTAGAGAGATATTTGGAGGAAACGCATACAGATGCAAAAAGGCATGAGCCTATGTCAATTCCGTCAGACATCCCACCTATCAATCCACCAGAATACCAAATGGAGGTCTGTGCACCTAAGTGGAAAGAGATAGAGGTTGCTGTGAGAAAGGCAAGGGCTTCATCATCTCCAGGGCCTAATGGAGTTCCGTACAGAGTGTACAAGAGTGCTTCAGGAGTTCTACGAATTCTGTGGAAATTGATAAAAGTGGCATGGGAAAAGCAGGTTGTACCTAGAGCATGGCGCCGAGCAGGTGGAGTCTTTATACCTAAAGAAAAAGATGCTACAAGCATCAGTCAGTTTCGTCCTATATCACTATTAAACGTCGAAGGTAAGATTTTCTTCAGCATTATTGCTCAGAGATTGTCAACCTACCCATTAAAGAATGGCTTCATTGACACTTCAGTTCAAAAAGCGGGCATTCCAGGGTTCTCAGGATGCTTAGAACACATCAATGTTATCTGGCAACGAATTCAATCAGCTAAAAAGGAGAGGAAGGAGCTCCATGTGACATTCCTGGATTTGGCTAATGCATATGGTTCAGTGCCACATGAGCTTCTTTGGGCAGCATTTGATTTTTTCAGGGTACCAATGACAATAACAAATTTAGTGAAAGCCTATTTTGGAGATTTGCAATTTAGTTTCTCAACTCCAGAATTCAGCACTACATGGCAATGCTTAGAGGTTGGAATAATGGCAGGATGCACAATTTCTCCACTGGCTTTTACCATGGCAATGGAAGTAATCATTAGGGCATCAAAATGGGCATACGGAACCGTTGCCACTGACCGCTTTAACGTCCGCAGTGGGGCTCGACAGCCTTAGTCAAACGGGTTGGCGCGTATGGTCGGGTTGTGGAGAGGTTGTGAGAGATTGTGGTTAGGTCACATGTGAACTACGAGGAAGAAGCAACCTCAGCAGCAGGAGGGATGTAAAGGTCAGTAAGCTGGGCTGAGTTGAGTGGGGGACGGAGGGGGGTGACTCTGGGACGCCAGAGTCACTGTCGAGCCCTCTTGAGGTGTCGTGGGCTAGTCGACGAAATACTGAGGACGGAAGGTGCCCACTTGAAAACCCTAGAGATGTCCCCTACTCTGCTCAATCCAGACGGTTGTCATGAGGGGACCGCACTGTGGTTGCAGCCGTTGTGTGCGCAAATACACTGCAGCTATTAACACCAGACAGAAGGAGATTCACATCACCATTTGGAAAGAATTGTAAAAGGATGGAGAAGCATAGGTTACTGTAAAGCTACGTCTTAGTTGGTGCTTATCTTGGCGAAAGCCGAGTACAAATCAGCATGAAGTTTTAACATCTACTCTCGTGTAATGGAAATCATGAAGATCTGGATACGTCCAGTGACTGCGGTGAATAGTGCTGCTGGCAACAAGGGAAAGACCTTGCGACAGCCTGGAGAGACAGCTGACAGGAGGAAAGAGACCCCAATGGGGCTGGTAAGGGTTAGCTACCCTTGTCGGCAGTATTCAGCTCTGCGTTTACATGATGCTGGAGACACCCGCCCAAGGCTTCTAAGAAATTAAAGAGGAAAATACCCCTAGAGTCTGTGAGAGCGGGGGCAGAAGATGACTCAAATGTTGGACAACATGGTTAACGACTTTGGAATGGAAACGGATACGAGTATGGAGAGTAATTCACAAAAGACTAGTTCAGGTTCTGCAGTTAGCAAAGTCATTGAACTCCAAGCTTGTGTCTGTGGCTGGAGCAAGGCGACAACGGTCAGGGGTTTGAAGATTCATCAAGGGAAAATGAAATGCTTGAGAGAGAAGGGACAAGGGCCTCGCATTGATCAGTACTTCTTACGAAGTCAGTCAAGTCAGTCGAATGAAATCCAGCGACAGGAAGCAAACCACAGTTCGCAGGATATCAGCACCCCTGTCATAGAGGAGAGGAGGGTTTGCACAGTTAGTGATGAACACATTGATACTTGTGAACCCGGTCAGATTAACCAGCAAAAGAGAGAAAAGAACCTCAACGGGCATAGGTCTGGAGTTAGATGGCCAAGAGCTTGTGAGAAAACTGCATGGGACACGGTAAACACAGATCTATGCTTTGCATTGGAAAGATTAACTGGTACAGTTGAAAAGAAGCTGGATAAATTTGGGGACATCATTTACGCATATGGAAGTGAGAGGTTTGGTGTGGAAAAAAGGAAGGAAAAAGTACAAACTACTCCTGGAATGTCTAGATGGAAATGAGCAGAACAAGGTCAGAAGGAGGGACTCAATCTCTTACAAAGGGCCATAAAAGATAAGCTTGCAACATTACGCAGAGCTGAGCGCCTACGGAAACGCTACAAAAAGAAGGAGCGTGCAAGGGCTAATTTCTATAAAGACCCATTCAAATTCGTAAAGAAGTTATTCACCAGTGAGAAGAATGGCACTTTAAAAGCATCTAGGGTTGAGCTAGAGAGATATTTGGAGGAAACGCATACAGATGCAAAAAGGCATAAGCCTATGTCAATTCCGTCAGACATCCCACCTATCAATCAGAATACCAAATGGAGGTCTGTGCACCTAAGTGGAAAGAGATAGAGGTTGCTGTGAGAAAGGCAAGGGCTTCATCATCTCCAGGGCCTAATGGAGTTCCGTACAGAGTGTACAAGAGTGCTTCAGGAGTTCTACGAATTCTGTGGAAATTGATAAAAGTGGCATGGGAAAAGCAGGTTGTACCTAGAGCATGGCGCTGAGCAGGTGGAGTCTTTATACCTAAAGAAAAAGATGCTACAAGCATCAGTCAGTTTCGTCCTATTTCACTATTAAACGTCGAAGGTAAGATTTTCTTCAGCATTATTGCTCAGAGATTGTCAACCTACCCATTAAAGAATGGCTTCATTGACACTTCAGTTCAAAAAGCGGGCATTCCAGGGTTCTCAGGATGCTTAGAACACATCAATGTTATCTGGCAACGAATTCAATCAGCTAAAAAGGAGAGGAAGGAGCTCCATGTGACATTCCTGGATTTGGCTAATGCATATGGTTCAGTGCCACATGAGCTTCTTTGGGCAGCATTTGATTTTTTCAGGGTACCAATGTCAATAACAAATTTAGTGAAAGCCTATTTTGGAGATTTGCAATTTAGTTTCTCAACTCCAAAATTCAGCACTACATGGCAATGCTTAGAGGTTGGAATAATGGCAGGATGCACAATTTCTCCACTGGCTTTTACCATGGCAATGGAAGTAATCATTAGGGCATCAAAATGGGTAGTAGGAGGAGAGCGCTTGGCTTCTGGGATGCAACTACCACCAATCAGAGCATACATGGATGACATGACAACCATGACTACAACAGTAGCCTGCACTAATTGGTTATTGGGTAAGCTAACCGATAACATTGAATGGGCACGAATGCAATTTAAGCCCTCTAAATCAAGGAGCATCTTGATAATTAAAGGCAAGGTGGTAGATAAAACAATCTTCATTAATGGTGAGGCAATACCAACAGTTTCTGAGAAGCCAGTGAAGAGTCTTGGGAGATGGTACGATGGGGATCTTAAGGACACAGTTCGAGTGGGAGAAGTTAGACGACAAGCAGTGGAAGGGTTGAAGAGCATAAACAGCTGCGCTCTACCAGGGAAACTAAAACTCTGGTGCTTTCAGTTTGGTCTACTGCCAAGGTTACTGTGGCCACTGACTGTGTACGAGGTTTCTTTGACAACAGTGGATAAGCTGGAAGCGTTAATGAGTTCATATATCAGGAAATGTTTGGAGTTCCACGCTGCCTCAGCAGAGTGGGACTTTATAGTAAAGGAATATTGCAGCTGCCAGTCTCTGCTTTAACCGAGGAGTTTAAGTGCGCCAAGGTCAGACTGGAAATGACCTTAGTAGAGTCACGCGACAAATGTGTAAGGGAGGCAGCACCTGTGTTAAAAACTGGTAGAAAGTGGTCAGCAAAGAAATCTGTGGAAGAGGCAAAGGCTGCTCTTCAAATTGGTGATATCGTGGGGCAGGTACAGCATGGAAGAGGGGGTTTTGGGCTCAGTTTAGCTCCTCCTAAATGGCACAAGGCAGCCCCAGCTCAAAGTAGGAAGCTCGTAGTAGAGCCCTGCGCGGGACTGTTTTCTTCATCCCGCTCCCGCCCGCGCCCGCCGAATTTCTGACCATTACCGCCCGCTCCCGCAACATATGTGTTACACTCCCGCCCGCTCCCGCAATATGTACAGGTCCTTCTCAAAAAATTAGCATATTGTGATAAAGTTCATTATTTTCCATAATGTAATGATAAAAATTAAACTTTCATATATTTTAGATTAATTGCAGACCAACTGAAATATTTCAGGTCTTTTATTGTTTTAATACTGATGATTTTGGCATACAGCTCATGAAAACCCAAAATTCCTATCTCAAAAAATTAGCATATCATGAAAAGGTTCTCTAAACGAGCTATTAACCTAATCATCTGAATCAACTAATTAACTCTAAACACCTGCAAAAGATTCCTGAGGCTTTTAAAAACTCCCAGCCTGTTTCATTACTCAAAACCGCAATCATGGGTAAGACTGCCGACCTGACTGCTGTCCAAAAGGCCATCATTGACACCCTCAAGCAAGAGGGTAAGACAGAAAGAAATTTCTGAACAAATAGGCTGTTCCCAGAGTGCTGTATCAAGGCACCTCAGTGGGAAGTCTGTGGGAAGGAAAAAGTGTGGCAAAAAACGCTGCACAACGAGAAGAGGTGACCGGACCCTGAGGAAGATTGTGGAGAAGGACCGATTCCAGACCTTGGGGGACCTGCGGAAGCAGTGGACTGAGTCTGGAGTAGAAACATCCAGAGCCACCGTGCACAGGCGTGTGCAGGAAATGGGCTACAGGTGCCGCATTCCCCAGGTCAAGCCACTTTTGAACCAGAAACAGCGGCAGAAGCGCCTGACCTGGGCTACAGAGAAGCAGCACTGGACTGTTTGCTCATTTGAAAGCAAATTTTGCATGTCATTCGGAAATCAAGGTGCCAGAGTCTGGAGGAAGACTGGGGAGAAGGAAATGCCAAAATGCCTGAAGTCCAGTGTCAAGTACCCACAGTCAGTGATGGTCTGGGGTGCCATGTCAGCTGCTGGTGTTGGTCCACTGTGTTTTATCAAGGGCAGGATCAATGCAGCTAGCTATCAGGAGATTTTGGAGCACTTCATGCTTCCATCTGCTGAAAAGCTTTATGGAGATGAAGATTTCATTTTTAAGCACGACCTGGCACCTGCTCACAGTGCCAAAACCACTGGTAAATGGTTTACTGACCATGGTATTACTGTGCTCAATTGGCCTGCCAACTCTCCTGACCTGAACCCCATAGAGAATCTGTGGGATATTGTGAAGAGAAAGTTGAGAGACGCAAGACCCAACACTCTGGATGAGCTTAAGGCCGCTATCGAAGCATCCTGGGCCTCCATAACACCTCAGCAGTGCCACAGGCTGATTGCCTCCATGCCACGCCGCATTGAAGCAGTCATTTCTGCAAAAGGATTCCCGACCAAGTATTGAGTGCATAACTGAACATAATTATTTGAAGGTTGACTTTTTTTGCATTAAAAACACTTCTTTTATTGGTCGGATGAAATATGCTAATTTTTTGAGATAGGAATTTTGGGTTTTCATGAGCTGTATGCCAAAATCATCAGTATTAAAACAATAAAAGACCTGAAATATTTCAGTTGGTGTGCAATGAATCTAAAATATATGAAAGTTTAATTTTTATCATTACATTATGGAAAATAATGAACTTTATCACAATATGCTAATTTTTTTAGAAGGACCTGTATGTCCACTCCCGCCCGCACCCGCAAAACTTTGAGAATTTATTCCCGCACAATAATAGAGAAGCATTGATTTTGTGTCTTCTCCCGTCCCGCAGGAAAAAACACGTATTTGTATTGCTATTATTAAAGAGATTCATGGGGTTGTTTGTTTCGTTTCCCTGGCCTGCAAGTATTCTGACGCACTGATCAGGAAGATGAATAGTAGGCTAGTCCAAATGTCAGCCTTGCTTAGGTTTTGTGCTGTAAATACCTGTTTGAGGTTCTTTTCCACATCATTTATTGACATCTCTCCATCATGTCGACTCGCTAGGCTACCTCCCGATCCCGCAGTTTTTTTTTTTTAGCCGCCCATTCCCGCCCGCAGCAAAGTTCAAACCGCCCGCTCCCGCGAGATTTGCGTTGGGTCCCGCGGGACCCGGCGGGACTCAATCCCAATGCAGCCCTCTAGCTCGTAGTCAACGAGGTGCGAAAGCAGGAGGAGAGGATGAGGTGTATAAAGGCCATTTCCCAGGCCAAGCAGGGAGAGTGGATGGGATGGGAGAGTGTGGAACAACGCAAGATGGGCTGGCAAGACCTTTGGTCAATGGAAGAGAGTAGGATCAGTTTCCTTATCAGGTCAACATATGATGTTCTCCCATCACCACAGAACCTAAACCTCTGGATAGGAGAGGATCCCTCTTGTCCTTTGTGTTCATCACCTGCCACATTAAGGCACATTTTGACAGGATGTAAGGTGGCTCTTAGCCAAGGTCGGTTTACTTGGCGCCATGACCAAGTACTCCGATGTTTGGCTTTAGCATTGGAAGACAAGCGTAACATGACCAATAAGTTGCCACCTGTTCTAGCAAAACATTACACACAGAAGACAATATTCCTCCGCCCAGGCGAGCAACCACCAAGAAAAGGTGTTAAAACTAATTCTCGCTCAGGACAACTGGAAGCTGCTAGGGACTGGAAAATGCTGGCTGATCTTGATCAACGGCTTATTTTTCCACCTGAGATTGCCACCACTAACCTCCGACCAGATATTGTTTTGTGGTCTGGATCAGCACGCATTGTTCAACTGATAGAGTTAACAGTGCCATGGGAGGATGCGGTAGATGAGGCATATGAGAGGAAGAAACTGCGGTATGCTCATCTGGCCACTGAAGCAGAACAGCGAGGATGGAGAGTCCAGGTTTATCCAGTGGAAGTGGGTTGTCGAGGATTTGTGGCACACTCCACAACCCGGTTCCTCAGAGACGTCGGATTCAGTGGCCAAGAGTTGCGTCGCACAGTAAAGAACTTATCTGAAGCAGCAGAGAGGAGCAGCAACTGGCTGTGGTTGAGACGGAAAGAGTCTGGCTGGCTGTGTACAGGCCGCCATGCTACGGTTTCGAAAAATTCTTGAAAATTTGAAGAGTCTGTTGGTTTATTTGTATAGTTTGCATAGTAATTACAGTTATTACGTTCCTGTGTATTTTGCGTCAATGAGGATTTGTGTTTGGAAAGATATTTTGCGGTAGTATGCCATACGGAACCGTTGCCACTGACCACTTTAACGTCCGCAGTGGGGCTCGACAGCCTTAGTCAAACGGGTTGGCGCGTATGGTCGGGTTGTGGAGAGGTTGTGAGAGATTGTGGTTAGGTCACATGTGAACTACGAGGAAGAAGCAACCTCAGCAGCAGGAGGGATGTAAAGGTCAGTAAGCTGGGCTGAGTTGAGTGGGGGACGGAGGGGGGTGACTCTGGGTCAGTCACTGTCGAGCCCTCTTGAGGTGTCGTGGGCTAGTCGACGAAACACTGAGGACGGAAGGTGCCCACTTGAAGACCCTAGAGATGTCCCCTACTCTGCTCAATCCAGACGGTTGTCATGAGGGGACCGCACTGTGGTTGCAGCCGTTGTGTGTGCAAATACACTGCAGCTATTAACACCAGACAGAAGGAGATTCACATCACCATTTGGAAAGAATCGTAAATGGATGGAGAAGCATAGGTTACTGTAAAGCTACGTCTTAGTTGGTGCTTATCTTGGCGAAAGCCGAGTACAAATCACCATGAAGTTTTAACATCTACTCTCGTGTAATGGAAATCATTACAGTTATACATATTTCAGTCCACATAATCATTGTTTCAAACACAAGATTGTTGTAATATGTAATGAGAACGTTTGGTTTAATCACAGAAACACAACAGTATGATCTTCTTTCAATTTAGTACTTTTAACAATCAGTTCATCCAACAGCAAACAATGCAAGACACATGTTTCAAATCACTCATGTTGCTGAAATAATTACAGTAATACAGGCTACAGTTGCCACATTAGAAAATACACGTGCATTACCTAACTTATGTAATTGAATCCATAATGTTTGTAATAGTATCTGCAGTGAGTTATCAGAAGCACTGATGAAGTATGACACAGCCATAAGGATCTGTGCTAGAACAGAGTTTGCTGGCAATACAGTAAATGATTTCACTCATTTGACTGAATCTATACTGTAGTGGACCTTTACAGATTGAGGTTGGGTTACAGTAATGTGGCTGTCCATGGTAATCTGTTTACAGTATCACTGTATGTATGGCATACATACTGTAATGTAAAATGCTGTATTTGATGCCATCTGTCTCCCTTCTACTGATGCATCTCTAATCAATCTAATGTTTTACAGTCACTGACCGTTTCCTCTCCCTCTATTCTGCTCTATTCTGCTTACAGTGTTTTCACAAATGGCAAATTTCTCTGTATCTCTCTCACACACATGCGTTTGCACACACTTTGAAGATAGTGGTGGTTATTATCTATAAATCACTTATGTAAATATAATTAATTACATTTGGTTATCCATATCGGAAACTGCAAACAAGTTCTATAGAAACTGTATACAGAATCATATCAGGTGAAACTCGAAAAATTAGAATATCGTGCAAAAGTTATAATTTTGATGATTATGGCTTACAGCTTATGAAAAACCCAAATTCAAAATCTCAGAAAATTAGAATATTACATGAAATCAATAAAAAAAATAATTTTAAATACAGAAATGTCGGCCCTCTGAAAAGTATAATCATGCATGTGTATATAGTTATATATACTAAATGTATTAGTTTCACCTTTTAATTTGAATTACTGAAATACATGAACTTTTGCATGATATTCAAATTTTTCGAGTTTCACTTGTATAGAAATCTATAGGTGTACAAAATGATTTATTGATTAACCATTAAGATCAGTTGGATTAAATAATAGACAAATGTATTAAACTGAACAAAAAGAGATGCAAAGCAAAAGTTTGCTAATAAGAGCTTTATGAAAGGCAGTTACTGTGAATGAAACATTTATGTAGATGAAACACTTATATTGTGTTGTGAAAAGGATACTTTGTGATTTTGCGAATTGTACTAACACAATTGAAAAAATTATGAAATGTTTGAAAAAGTGCACTTTTGATGATCTGTTGTTATATTAGCACTTAGAGTTTTGAAAATGTACACCTTACTTGTGAAAATAGTAGCTACCAAAGCGAATAAAAAAACTGTAATACAAGGATCTCTTTTCTCATGTGTATTTTGGTGAAATTGAACATATTGTTAATACATTTTGTATACTGTTTACAAAGTTGTATCATAAACCTGCCATCTCTGACGTTTTGCAATATTTATAAATAATAATAACACGATAATATGAGGCATTGAGTTTGGATGTCAACACGGACAGATAAGGCAATTTGTATGGACAAAATTCAACTGAATATATTCAGACATAATACAAATCCTAGGAACAGGTGCAAGATTAATTCAATCAATTCACAGAAATATTACGGGTGTGTGATGTTATTATGCTGCAGTGTAGCAAGACATTTAAATGTTGCGCCAATACTTTTGGCCTTTTCCAATTTCCGTACATCCAGAAGAGCTTTGTTGAAACTGCTACGCATGCGTTGTCGGTAGGGAACAGAATCGACTGCTTCACCGGAAACACCAACATCTTAAAATAGGTCAATCTTAAAAGTGGCGTTTCCATCCTAATTATGCTTTTAAACGAAAGTTTGCCTTGGGTAGATTCACAAAAAGACCCTAAGTTGCATTTTGGGAGAGTTGCCCTTTAACAATTATAAGAAACTAAGAATGTTACTATAATAGCGTACAGATCGCTTTGCATGATGCCAGAAATAAGGGGAAATGGCGCAATCTGAAGGGAACTTCGAAATTAAAAAACAGAAATATCATAACACGTCACAATAAGCTATTGGTTAACAATAGTGTTTATGAAAACAATGTAATTTTTAAATTAACATTTTCAGTTTTTAAATTCATAGACTAATTCCTTACCTTGAATACACTGCCAGCACGAAGACCTCCCGAAAATTGCAGCACAGAGTGAGTGAGAGAGCCAATGCCGCCAGCGCGATCACGGGCGAGGTGAGGGGGAAGAGAATTGCTGAAAGAAGTCTCGCGAGATCACTCCTGCAAAAGGTTTGTAAACGTTCGAGTCTTTTTTTTTTAGCCTTTTTCTCTGTAACGCAGGCTCTTGGTCTTTAAATGGCAGAAAATTGGTCCAATGTTAAAGTGTCAAAAAAACAATAAGAATTATTTCAAAGGTGCATATTTGTGAACTTACTACCCATGTAATCAGTCTTTGGGATTGACTGTTTGCACTTGTATTCTTGGTAAACTGAATTAGTCCCCTTTTGTAGCCCATTTTCAACCCATGTAGGCTACTCATTTTCCCATTAGTGAACTAGGTCCCATATGGGGAACCCACCTGGGTTTGGACCTACTTAGTTGACCAAGTGGGAGGGAGTTAAGTGCCAAGTTACTTATAGTCAGTAGAATGTCTGTTGGGGGACCAACAAAATAAAGAGTTAGCAGATATTAAGCAGACACAACTCTAATGACAGGTTAGTTGACATGTAACTGCCAAGTTACTTATAGTTAGTAGAATGTCTAAAGTGGACTTCGAAATAAAGTGTTACTCTATTTATTTTAATCTGCGTGAAAGGAAAGATAGCAGAGACCTTCACCCGTCCAATCGGAAACCACCACTGACCTATAGACAGGCTTACAGGATTAGAACCCTGAACCTCTGACACGCTAAACAAAAGTTTACATCAGACCATTTCGGAATACGACAATGACTGCGGGTATATGTATTTATTCACCAACGTAAAGAATCTCGAGACATAACAATTATTATAAATGTAAGAATAAACTATCCACAATTAAATATGAGATGTTGATACATTAAACTCAATGTACTATTGAAATGTATTTCTGTTCTTGATTACTAGTTATGGTTGTCAAACTTAATCACTACTAGCAACAGGTGTGTAAGGGATAGCTAGCTATCTTAGCCACAGAGTCAAAACACAACAATGTATGAGATTAATATATGTTTTTGTTCACAACTCACTATAACGTCAGTCGAGTGTTTGGAAAAAAATCTGATGTGGCTTCTTGACACAGAATGAGGCAGAAAAAATGTATATTATAGTAGCCTACTCTATACTAAGTCTATGCGATTAGCATTTAATTTTGCTTATACTGTAGTTTATTCCGATGATAGACCGATGTTCACACAGTAACGTAATCATCCACGTTACCAAAGGCACTTGGGTGAATTCGTTTACAACATGAATGGCTGCCGCTGGAGAATTTTAGATGTGTATAGATTCAGCCATCGTATGTTATTGTAAGACAACACATTCATTTTAAAGAGGAACAGAGAACCGCGATCCAGGTAGAAAGTGAATCTAGCAATGTGTGAAAAAAAAGTAGATGGCCTTTTGTGGTGTCCGCCGTAGGAGCGTCTACACAATGACGCAGTCTGAGCTGTATGAAAGCCTTTAGGGCCAAAAACGGCGAATTTTAAGCGTATTTCACGCGTATTTCACGTGTAAATACGCGTATTTTACACGTGAAATACACGTTGATTATGTCACGCGTATTTTTACGCGTATTTCCGCGTATTTTACGTGTAAAATACGCGTGAAATACCGTGACATAATCAACGCGTATTTCACGTGTAAAATACGCGTTTTTTACGTGTATTTACACGTATAAATACGCGTGAAAAACGCGTTAAAATCAGTATGAACGGTCGGTGTCATTGGCTGCTGAAGACTTGGGTCTAACCATTTCTGTGAGCTTAGAGGGGTGTACCTTTCATAGACTAGGCTACCACCAGTTTTACATTCTATAGATCAAGCTTATTCAGGTTTTTTCAGCATTAAGGTGTGTGGGGAAATCAGTTACAGTGGAGGTACCAATGCAGGTTATGATCACTGCAGTTTAAGATACAGACCACTGTAATCAATATCTGTCTTTGGAAAACAACTGAGCTTTTGTTGTGCTTACATTTACAGCATATTAGCAAGCAGGGGGCGCTTTTTCAAACCTTTTTGTTCTGAAATTGGGCACTCAGACAAACTGTAATTAGGTATACAGGTGGATATTATCAATTTAAAGGAATTTAATGACTTAAGTATTTAATAATGTTATTTAAGGATTTCAGGATTAGAATGGGAGCTTGTGCTCAGGTCAGGACGGTTATAGAACTTGATTTGGCTTTCCTGACAGCAGAAAGTATTTTACTGCTACCAAAATTAAATATCCTCCTATTTCCTTCTTTTTCTTTTTCTTTGTTTTCTTGTGTAGCCAAAGAAAATAGATAGATTGCATTTTTATGAACAAATATTTTTACCAAGATTGCCCCCTTTTGCATATTAGTACATTTACATATTATTATTATTATAACAGGGACAATTGGACAGTAAAGAACTGTACCAGAATTAGCATACAGAGCTCAATTTCATCTGCAGTCCCTCCGGCATTTGGCAGATGCTTTTATCCAAAGTGCCTTACATTGCATTTCAATGTACACATTTACATTCTTATCAGTTCTAGCTTTCCTTATATCGAACCCATGACTTAATTTTGCAAGCGCCAACATTCCACTGTTTGAGCTACAGGAAAAGTAGGAATTTATCTGTAA
>JAVALU010002557.1:15000-104831 GCA_030770095.1 Gila robusta | reverse complement strand
ATAATTATTTAATAATTAATATAATAATCAACGAAATTAACACTGTGTTACATAAAGCGTTAATATATATATATTATATATTAATATATATTGTTTTTTTTGTTATATCAGTTATTTTCTCATCTAATTTTTTGAGGAGACACTGCCTCTCTCGCCTCCTCAGAGGAATCGCCCCCTGCTTTTTACATACTATGGGGAATAACAGACAATGTGGCATATATTGTTAAACTTATGATAAAAAAGGTAACTTTGTTTCAATGATAATTTTTCAGACTTTATGGTATGACATTTTGGTTTCTGCTATAATTGGTTTCTGCTACAATTTCTGTTTTCATTCACTAATACTGTCTTAAAGCTCCAGTAGGTAGCTTTTGTAAACAAATATTTGTTAAAACTGTCATTATGTCCTCACAGTAGAATATGAGACAGATAATCTGTGGAAAAAATCGAGCTCCTCTGGCTCCTCCCTGTGGTCCTATTGCCATTTGCAGAAATACACCGCTCCCGGTCAGAAACAACCAATCAGAGCCAGGAGGAATGTCTTAGCAGTGTCAATCACGCTCGTGTACGCGCTGATCACCCCTCTCTTGCACAGCGCGAGCGCATACCGTCGTTCGTGACTCTCCTGTTCGAACTCGTTCATCCAAATGAACGAATCTTTTTTCGAGTCATTTCGTTCATTCAACGAACGAAATGACTCGCAAAAAGATTCGTTCATTTCGAACGAGTCTTTTTCGGAGTCATTTCGTTCATTCAACAAACGAAATGATTCGAAAAAGATTTGTTCATTTTGATGAACGAGTTCAAACAGGAGAGTCACGAACGTGCATCACAGAACAGAGCAAGGCGAGCGTTTGTGCTTATAAAACTTAAAGTTTTTTATTTATTTTTGAAATGACCGATCGTTTCGCTAGATAAGACCCTTATTCATCGTCTGGTATCGTTTAAAGCCCTTTGAAGCTGCACTGAAACTGTCATTTGGTCCTTGAAACGTTTGTGTCCTATTGAAGTCCATTATATGGAGAAAAAGCCTGGAATGTTTTCATCAAAAACCTTAATTTCTTTTCGACTGAAGAAAGAAAGACATGGACATCTTGGATGACATGGGGGTGAGTAAATTATCAGCAAAAGTTTTTTTTTAAAAGTGAACTAATCCTTTAACGTTATCTTACTAGCTATTTATAACTTATAGAAAGAGTGCAACGTTATAAAGTTACATGTATTGCAAAATACATAATGATTTGAGGACCAAGTTTGTAGTCAAAGTATGGGCAGGCCATAGTCAATGTAAAGCATATTGTTGATGTTTCGTCCCTATTAGTGAATGTTCCATAACTGTTTATAATCTGCCGTCATCGGTGGTCCTGCTTACTAGCCTGCGCGTTCACGGCAGGCTGCGCTGTGGGGGAGGAGCTGTGGAGGGAGGGCTGTAGCGCAGCAGAGAGCAAGGGGGTTGGACCTGGAAGTTGTGCTTGTTCAAATTTTCAGGCTAAGTCAACATTTTCTCAAAACTCCCTACTGCAACTTTAAAGAGGATCTGCTGTGTGTGTGTGTGCGTGTGTGTGTGTGTGTGTGTGTGTGTGTGTGTGGTCTTTTCCTGAAGGCATAACAGCAGTCTGATGAAATGAATTACACTTCCCTGGAAGAGTGTAAAAGCCTTGAGTTCACCTCTTTGTAATCACGATCTTCAGAGAGCATGTGGGAATCCGTGTTTACTTTCACACACTAGAAACAGCACACAGATCATTAGTTGCCATATCATACTGATATTCAATCCAGAAACAGTTTTAAGAATCATCCAGACTCACTTGATTTTCCAATGGCTTTTGAATCTTCCTTTCCACTTCGGGCACTAAAGGTGAAAGAAAAGAAAAAAACATACCACAATGTGTGCTGTATAGTGTTTAGGATGATGCTTGAACTGATGAATACTTACTATTGGGTGGCTCATGAATACTGCCCCATCGCAAAAGTTTAAAGCCTCCAGAGTTGTGTGAATCTTCCTTTTTGTTTATCACTCCCGCTTTTTCATCTAGAGGTCTGTCTTTATCTTCTTCAAATACTGGAACAACACATCAGAGAGTTTTATCCTTTTTTTATTTGAAACAAATGCTATCTTGACATTTATTTATAAATCAAAAGGGTTTCTCAAAATAATAACTTTTAAATATTAATTTGTACAGAAATTGTAAGGCTTTCAGAGGCTTTCTTTTCAGCTTCAAAAAGGATGCAAAATCACCATAAAAGTATAACAGTCCATCTAGCTCATGTGCTATATATAAGGTCAAAAAATATCTTGAATGAGGAATGACCACAATTGAAGTCATTCATTTAAACTCAAGAACCAGATCAGACTAGATCAAATCTATGATCTGGTGTGAGTGAGTGGAGGCGGGGCTAAACTGCATATTCATGAGCCCTTAATTAAGCAAGGGTGTAGAGTATACATTAAAGCTATTTTAGTGCTGGGTATCCAAATATTAATCGTATCCAAAATAAAAGTTTGTGTTTACATAATATATGTGTGTATGATTATTTATAAAGATGAATTTTAAGGGATCAAATTATTATCGGCAGGGGGACTTTAAATCCTTCCCTCACACTTTGTAACAAATGCTTCCCTCGTGGGAAAAAATGACCTAAAATTATACTTTATTTTTTTATCCAGAAAGCTTAAGTCATTTAATTTTGATAATATTAGATTAGATTTAGATTTAGATTTTTTAATGAATTTTTTTTTTTTTTTTACCTTTAAATTACTTGATTTTATCAATCAGTTTTTTTCTTCAGTATGCATTCTGGTTTCTTATGAAATATTTTTTTTTGTGAAGTTTTAGCATTTTTAGTTGTAATTTTGAAAAATGTTCAGGTTTTTCTATATATACTAAAGTTTTCTTGTAACAATTCAAGTTAGTAAGGTGGACAGCAGGGGAAACAATAAAAAACAAGTAAAACCTAGTTAAAGTACTTAAGTACTTAAACCTTGAAGAATATTTATTTGAAAAATCTGATCTTAATTTAGGGGGAAAAAATGCTGTTACAGCATCAAACATTTCTGTTATAATTTCACAATTTATTTTACATTTGTGTGGGTTGGGTTGTTTTGTATTGTAAATGTGTTCAAATCTAACCTCTTCATATCTGTGTGCAGTCTACATTGTGACTGATTTTTATTTGAAAAAAAAATGCCTCTGTTATATGACCTCTCATTAATTTTAATGGGAATTTCTAGGTGTGCGTGTGTGTGTGCGTGTGCGTGCGTGTGTGCGTGTGCGTGTGCGTGTGTGTGTGTGTGTGCGTGTTCTGCACTGTATGGTGAAAACACTTACAAGTAGGGGAAGCGGACTCAATGCTGCTATCATGTTCTGATCCACTGGTTACTGTTTTCTCTTTATACTCCTTTATATTCTCTTCAAGTTTCTTCAAACCCGTGGGTAGATCTCGATCGGTTTCCTCCTGTTTAAAAGCCTGTGTTTCTCTGTCCTCCGCCTCCCGCAGTTTCTGCTCTAGCTCGCTCTTCTTTTCCTTGAGTTTCTCAACTTCTTCTTTCAGATCTTCAATTTCTTTTTCCCGATCATTCTCTTGATGAAGAAAAACATCCATCAAGCAGCTCCTAGTCTCTTCAGAAGTCTTTATCTTGTTTTCCAGCTTACCAATGATTGATGGAAATATATTTCCCAGGTTGGTCTCACTGCCTGCCTCTAATGCTTTAATCAGCTGATTCTCATGAACACTTAAAACGCCTGCTTGCACCTCATGCTTGTCTTTGGTTAAGCGTATTAGATCAATCATAACACTTTTTATAGACTCTCTGTCTCTCTTAAGGTTTTCCTTGGCTACTTCTACCTCTTTAATGTCTTTTGCATGCTGGTCATCCATATCTTTTCTGTGTTTGCTATGCTTTTCTTTTAATTCAGACACTTCTTTGTCATGCTGTTCTTCTTTCTCCTTTAGAAGTTTCTCGGTTTCTCTATTAATTTCGGCATGTTTTTCTTTTTCCCATAATAAAAATGCATGTTTATATGATGACAGAACAAAGAATGCGGATTCCTTGTTTCGTGTCATATTTTCTATTAATCTGAACAGATCCTGAACACTGTTGTCATTGTCCTCCAAAAAACGTATCTCACACTCGTGGACACTGCTGATCCCTGTCGGTTCAGTTCTCCCAATGACCACAACTACAACATATGCTAAGGCCTCTTCGCCAAACACTTCAGTGACTGTATTTAAACCCTTCCCAGTTTCTTTCCTGTTGTCAGTAACTAACAGAAAGGCATGAGGTCCAGGAAAGACCTGTAATGCACAATGTACCATTTCATATTTTTCTTCCCTTCTTGAGGGGAAGCAACAGAATGATGCCAAGCAACTCTTCCTGGTGGAAAGTGTTTTCACCACTGAGATCTTTCTGCCACACACACACGACCCTCTCTGAGAATGATGTCACATGCACGATCCTTAAGAGATTCATCATCTCCAAGTATAATCAATCGAAGCTCTGGAGCAGGGGCAGTGGATCCAGTGATTGTGCCATCTGTTGAGAGGGAAGAGGTCAAAACGTATTACAGTACATCTCATAAATGTAAAGATACTCTTTAAAAATGTTAAGCATAAATTGATATAGTTTCAAAATTAGCTTTTTCAAAATTTTCACTTTTTATAGTAGCTATCGTTAGATGGTGTAGCCAAAATCAAGTTTCTAAATCACTCTATAATCATCCTGTGGTTCATCTTAAATTTAATCCTGTGTTTTATTTTTTGTAAAAACATTTAGTCATAAAACTTTAAATGTAAATTACATTCTGATGCGTCTCTACATTCCCCTGCTGAAAAAAGATGTTAAAACCCTTTATATAATTTAAACAAGAATTTAATAAATTTATCATAAATGCTATATTGTTGTTTTATTTTTAGTTAAAGGTAAAACAATGCATTTCTTACAATTAAAAAAAATTGATCTGCTATATGGGTGCATCATCGTGATATAGTAAATATTCAATAACAATTTGAGTATTTTTAGTATGTGATACAAATTTTATAAAAGTAAACATGCTGAATGAATAGTCACACAGACACACATAACTTAAAATATGCTTTAATTTTTGGTACTAATAAGCATTCCTACAATCATTACTTTAGCCATAATAGTTTTTACTTGTATCGGATAGTGAAATACTGGAAGACAGTGTAGCACAGGTGTAAGAATGATTACCTTCACTGAGTAAACCTGCACAGATGTGAACATAAGACACACAGATATTAGTGCTCTTTATTAAATTAAAGTAACAATGCAAATAGTATGATTTTGCTGAGTTTTACTTACTGCATGATTCTGAATCTTCATTTTGCAATGCTAAAAAATACACACAAGATTTGTAATAAATGCCTGCAGGGTATTTCATATACAGTACAGGAAACATGCTTAAACATCACAAGAACTGTAAATGTTTGAACTGAGTTGCACAGTTTACAACAGAATATCATTCAGGAATGACTCGTTTACAAACTACATCAAAACCACAAACTAATTTAAACTCTTCACAATCAAAAATAGAATGTAGATGTTACGTTAGAAACGAGGACACAAGATGCAAGTACAAGACTCTTTATTGAGTGTAAATAAAGATGATGATGATGAATAGTCCAGGTGATGCAGGCGATGGCGCAGGGACTTCGATGGTCAGACACTGAGTGATGGATGTAGTGCAGGGTGCTCTGAAGGGTGATGACGTAATCCAGACACGAAACGAAATCCAACACGACGAAAACTGGAACACAGGAACTCGAGACGGGACACGAAGCACGGGAACAGGAACAGACAACACGAAGACTTCATGCAACGATCTGACAATGGGAATGAGAAAGTGGTAAGTTTTTATAGGAGATGAGATGAGTGGCAGCTGGTGCTGGTGAGTGATCGCAGCTGGATGCTGATCAACTGTGACGATCCGGACACACCCACTCACACACACACACACACATGTAAACAACAAAGCACGAGACTAGAAAGAGACACTGGATCCATATACCGTGACAGTACCCCTCCCCCTAGGAACGCCTCCTGGCGTTCCCAGGACTCCTTACCTGTCGATTGTAATCATCGATAAGGGAGTGATCCAGAATGTCTCTAGCAGGAACCCAACTTCTCACCTCAGGACCGTAACCTTCCCAGTCCACCAAGTACTGGAATCCGCGCCCCCTCCGCCTTGAGTCCAGCACACGATTGACCGAATAAGTTGGTTCCCCATCTACGAGTCGCGGCGGGGGAGGAACCGGGGTAGGCGGATTAATGCGAGAATGAAAAACGGGTTTAATTTTGGATACATGAAAGACGGGGTGAATTCTCCTGTACACTGGAGGAAGGTTGAGGCGGACTGGCACCGGACTAATGATCTTGGTGACAGTAAACGAGCCAATGAATTTGGGAGCAAGTTTATTAGACACGGAGTGGAGAGGAATGTTCTTGGTAGAAAGCCACACTTTTTGACCAACGACGTATACGGGAGGCCTAGACCGGTGGCGATCGGCTTTGGCCTTGGTGCGCAACCCCACGTGGAGAAGAGTCTCACGGGCTCTAGTCCAAGTGCGGTGACACCTCTGGACGAAGGCCTGAGCGGAGGGGACCGCGACCTCGGATTCCAGACTAGGAAAAATTGGTGGCTGGTAACCTACACTACACTCAAACGGAGATAGGCCCGTGGATGACACTGGCAACGTGTTGTGGGCGTACTCCACCATAGAAAGTTGTTGACTCCATGAGGAAGGGTTCTTGGAAACCAAACATCGTAACGTTCTCTCCAAATCCTGGTTGGCTCTCTCAGTTTGGCCATTGCTCTGGGGGTGGAACCCTGAGGACAGACTGACAGTCGCCCCCAGAAGCTTACAAAATTCTCGCCAAAATTTGGACACAAACTGGGGTCCCCTGTCAGAAACCACGTCTGTCGGGAGGCCATGTAACCGAAAGACGTGGTCAACGACAATCACCGCTGTCTCCTTGGCTGAGGGTAATTTGGGCAAGGGAATGAAATGAGCCGCCTTCGAGAACCGGTCCACTACGGTCAAAACTACCGTATGACCCTGGGAGGGTGGGAGGGCGGTAACAAAATCTAGAGCGATATGGGACCAGGGTCTCGAAGGGACTGGCAGCGGTTGGAGTAACCCATCTGGGGGTCGATTGGAAGTCTTACCAGTGGCACAAACTGAGCAAGCCAAAACAAAACTGTGAATGTCACGAGCCATGAGCGGCCACCAGAACCGTTGTTTGACTAAAAACCTAGTGCGATTAACTCCTGGATGACAAGCCACATTGGAAGAATGCCCCCACTGAATAACGCTGGACCTCAGACCCTCAGGCACAAATAAACGATTCGGTGGGCAACCGACCGGGGGCGTTACCCCTTCTAAGGCCTTCTTGACCTTCGATTCGACCTCCCATACGAGTGTGGAGATGAATAGGGTCTCCGGTAAAATGCACTCGGGAGTAGACGGGCGTTCGGAACGATCAAAAATGCGCGATAAAGAATCGGGTTTGATGTTCTTTGAACCCGGGCGGTACGAAAGAGTAAAGTCAAAATGACCGAAAAAAAGTGCCCACCGAGCCTGCCTGGAGTTCAACCTTTTAGCAGTCCGAATGTATTCTAAGTTTTTGTGATCGGTCCAAACGATAAAAGGTACCCCCGACCCTTCTAACCAGTGACGCCACTCCTCCAATGCTAACTTGACTGCCAACAACTCTCTGTTCCCAATGTCATAATTGCGTTCGGCAGGGGATAGACGGTGAGACAAAAACGCGCAAGGATGCATCTTGTCGTCTGAAAGAGAGCGCTGGGATAACACTGCTCCTACCCCCACCTCTGACGCGTCGACCTCCACCACGAACTGACGTAATGGATCAGGGGTTGTCAGAATGGGGGCTGAAACGAAGCAACCCTTCAGTTTGGCAAACGCAGCCTCGGCTGCGTCTGACCACCTGAACGTCGTTCTGGGGGAGGTCAAGGCGGTCAGAGGCGCGGCTAGTTGGCTGAAGTTGTGAATAAAACGTCTGTAGAAATTGGCGAAGCCCAGAAATCTCAGTAGGGCCTTACGAGACTCTGGACTTGGCCATTCTACCACAGCCTTGATCTTCTCAGGATCCATGCGCATTCCCTCAACCGACACGATGTATCCTAAGAATGGAACAGACTGTGCATGAAAATCGCATTTCTCCGCCTTGACAAAAAGCCCATTCTCTAGCAACCTCTGAAGCACTCGTCGGACGTGCTGCACGTGTTCCTGGAGAGAAGAAGAAAAAATCAGTATGTCGTCCAGGTAGACATACATGAACTGATCTATCATTTCTCGCAGCACGTCATTGACGAGTGCCTGGAAGACCGCTGGACTGTTGGAAAGCCCAAAAGGCATAACCAAATATTCAAAGTGTCCCCTGGGGGTGTTAAACGCGGTCTTCCACTCATCCCCCTCCCTGATGCGGACCAAATGATAGGCATTACGTAAATCCAATTTTGTGAAGATGGTCGCTCCCTGCAACCTCTTGAAGGCTGAAGACATCAACGGCAAAGGATAAGTATTCTTTACCGTGATGTTGTTCAACCCCCGGTAATCAATACAAGGTCGCAGAGACCCGTCCTTCTTCCCCACAAAAAAGAACCCCGCCCCCGCTGGAGAAGAGGAAGGGCGGATGAACCCTGTTGCTAGAGAATCAGAAATATATTTCTCCATAGCCTCCCTCTCAGGTGTAGAGAGCGAATATAACTTGCCCTTGGGCGGAGCCATACCTGGTAATAAGTCTATGGCACAGTCATAGGGACGATGCGGAGGAAGAGAAGCAGCCCGAGACTTACTGAAAACCTCCTTCAGGTCCAGATACTCCGCGGGCACGTTAGATAGTGCCTCCTCCTGCAACACAGGGACAGAAACAGACGGACAGGCAGACACTAGACAAGACTTATGACACTGATTACTCCATGAAGACACAGACTTGAGTTGCCAGTCCACTTTAGGGTTGTGCCGGGTGAGCCAAGGGTGACCGAGGACAATGGGTGCAAGGGGGGTGTTCAGGATATAGAAAGAGATGATCTCGGTGTGGTTGCCTGATGTGGTGAGGGTGATGTCTTCTGTGGCAAGCGTGATGTTGGGAAGTGTTTGTCCATTAAGTGCGTGTACAGCGATCTGATGTGTGAGGGTCTTGAGGGGAATCTTGAATTGACGTGCGAATGAGTGATCCATGAAGTTACCTTCTGCTCCGGAGTCCAAGAGTGCTCGACAGTCGTGAGTGAGTGTTGACCATCTCAGTCTTACCGGAAGGAGGGTAGATGTTGATGAGGTCTTCTCGGCGGAGATCCCACCCGATAGTAGCCTCATACTTACTATCAGGCTTGCCCCTTTTACCGGACAGTTGTAAGCATAGTGTCCGGTTCCACCACAGTACAGGCAAAGGCCCTGGGATCTCCGCCTTTCCCTCTCCTCCTGGGAAAGCCGAGCTCGACCCACCTTCATGGGCTCGTGATCGTCGACGGGGCTGACCGCGTCCCCGCCTCCAACTCGTGGCCCCTCGGCTCCTGCCAGAGGGCGTCTACTCATGGCGTGGCCACCAACTCGGGACAGTCGGGCATCAACTCTGAGGGCTAAAGCGATGAGTTTATTAAGAGACTGGGGCAGGTCCAAAGCGTAGATTTCTCTTTGGACGCGGTCAGCCAGCCCATGCAGGAACATGTCCCACTGCGCCTCCTCGTTCCATTTGCTCTCCGCTGCTAGGGTCCGGAACTCGACTGAAAAGTCCGACACAGATTCTTCTCCTTGACGTAACTCAGCCAGCATTCTTGCAGCTTCTCTTCCGCCGGCCGTCCGGTCGAAAATTCTTTTCATCTCAGCGGAGAGCTCCTGGAACGAGGTGCAGCATGGATCTTCATTCTCCCACACCGCCGTTCCCCATAACGCCGCTTTCCCAGTCAGGAGGGTGAGTACAAAAGCGACCTTGGATCGCTCAGTCCGGAAAGTCTGAGGCTGGAGTGAAAAATGCATGGAGCACCGGGTTAAAAAGGCTCTGCAAAATTTTGGATCACCTGAATAGTGCTCTGGGGTAGGTAGGCGTGGCTCCGACTGGGATGGGCTCTCCGATGGTGTGGGGGAAACGGCCGGTGTGGGCGGCGCAGTGGGAGCTCGTAGCTGTTGGATCTGCCGGGTGAGCTCGGACACCTGCGCCACTAACGCCTGAACAGCGCGACCAGTATCATTCCTTTCCTGAATGTCCAAATGAGCCATACTGTTACTCACACAGTCTTCCATGGTCGGCGCTGTTGTACTTGCTGTATCCATTCTTGGTCAGATCGTTCTGTTACGTTAGAAACGAGGACACAAGATGCAAGTACAAGACTCTTTATTGAGTGTAAATAAAGATGATGATGATGAATAGTCCAGGTGATGCAGGCGATGGCGCAGGGACTTCGATGGTCAGACACTGAGTGATGGATGTAGTGCAGGGTGCTCTGAAGGGTGATGACGTAATCCAGACACGAAACGAAATCCAACACGACGAAAACTGGAACACAGGAACTCGAGACGGGACACGAAGCACGGGAACAGGAACAGACAACACGAAGACTTCATGCAACGATCTGACAATGGGAATGAGAAAGTGGTAAGTTTTTATAGGAGATGAGATGAGTGGCAGCTGGTGCTGGTGAGTGATCGCAGCTGGATGCTGATCAACTGTGACGATCCGGACACACCCACTCACACACACACACACACATGTAAACAACAAAGCACGAGACTAGAAAGAGACACTGGATCCATATACCGTGACAGTAGATCAATAAAATTGATGATTGTTTGATGAAATCGAAAGTATTACCTCGGTAAGCTGTCGACGCCATCTTGTTTGGTATGATAAGCAGAAACTATATATTCCTGCATAAGAGGATTGTGGTCCGATTCACGATTAATTCAAACAGAAAATCAGTCAAACTCACACTGTGTGCACTGCACGCATGTTATCTAATAACAGGAAAACACTCACGTACAAATGAGAGGTGGTAATCGGAAGTGCTAACCACAGAACAAAGAAAAGAAAAGGTCTAAATCATGTGTGAAAACAGTTGATGAGTGAGCTGAAGTGATGTGTGAAGTGACACACACACACACACACACACACACACACATACACATACACATACACATACACACACTACTGTATATATATATATATATATATATATATATATATATATATATATATATATATACACATACATACATACAGTAGTCAACATTTGAACTGGATCAAAACCTTTCATCAAAGTTATAAATAAATTTTGAACAATACCCGTTCTTGTCTTAGGACAACTTTGATGAACTTTCTTGGTCCACTTCAAATGTTGAAGGGCTCTGCTTGTGCTCAAAAATGTAAATGTGCCTGGGGCAAAAATGTCACCAAAATTAATAAAAATGCCCCCAAAATTCAAGTTATGGACCAAAAATGTCTCTGTATAAGTTCTTGTTTTTAATATTTATAAGGGCAAGAGTGCTGTTTTCCCAAATATCAGCATACTGGAAAATGTGATATTGATTTTATACAACATTTAAATAAAAAATAGCCTAAGTTAATATTAGCAGACTTACATTTTAGACACAATATTGTAATTTTTTGCTCTATTTTGATGTTTGATGTGTCATTACTGATATAATCTGCGTTTTCGAGCGAATCGGTCTAATAAATGACTCGACAACTCACTCATCAAAACAGTAGTTGCATCCAGAATTGCATACTTTATACTATGTACGTTTGGTTTGAATTTACTTCGCGGCCATTAAAAAGTATGTTCTATATCGTATTTATCTGTGTAGTATGAATGAAATTGGGACATACTCTATCTGCCATGTTGTCATTGTCAAGTGACAGTGTCAGATGTTTCGCTTCACTGGCATTCACAAATCCTCTCCCGTGGCTTAATGGGATAGTAAAGGGTTAATGAAATGTACTCTTCAGAAGTATAAATAGTGCAGTGGCGGCTGCTGTTTTTTTTTTTTAAAACAGAGGAAGCTCATTTTCGGCCTACATCATAAAAATTGTCTATTTATTTATAGCCTACTGTAGCTAGCCTAGCCTACTGTATGAATGAATGAACAAACGATCTAAAAAAAAAAAGATATTAAAGTTATTAAAGTTAAGATATTAAACTCGACGGAGGAAATTAGGTGTATAATTGTGTGAAATGTATGATGAAAATTGGTTAGCAATTTCACCAAGCAAATACCAAGAAATAGGTTTCCCGGAGTCCAGCCCCGCCCACTCCTCCATTCTCCCCAGAGAAGCTGATGGTGGGCGGGACATAATCGCAGATTTATCCAATGACCGTCTAGTTTCGAAACACTGAAAAAAACTGTTCAAAGCAGCGCCATTGAAGTCACCGGACGCTCGGCTTCAACAATGAAATGCACTGTGACGCTCCGGGAATGAATGAGAAGGAAATCGAGTCTGCCGACCTGCTATATGAAGCTGATTCTGAACGAACTCGTCTTCGAGATGAACGTGTTCCAATGCATTTTTAGTCAATAAAATGTTAACACAATAGTACATATTTGACCATTATTTTTTGACACTATAGGGGAAGCCGAGCTTCCCTTGCAGTTTCAAAGAAATCCCCACTGAAATAGTGAGAGTTTATGTGAGTGTTTATATATGAATATAAAGACAAGGGAGCTTGGGATGGTCTCACTGCATTCTTGACAGGATAATGATGAATCTGATGATTCTGGGAGGGAACATCTGAATTGAGAGTAGAAAGGAGGTTGTACTGTTGTACAGGGATTGTTGTCCTCAATATCACCAAATGTTGACGATGAACCACACCACCACAGCACCAGGTCCGAAAACTGAGCTAGCACTACACATCTGTTTTTCACTGGCAGCAGTTGGCAGACATCGGGCCCTATCATACACCCGCCGCCAGAGGTGTCAAAAGCATTCACATTCGTTACTCAAGTAGAAATATAGATACTAGGGTTTAAAAAGACTTCTGTAGAAGTTGAAGTATCAACTCAAGCTTTTTACTCAAGTAAAAGTGTAAAAGTACTGGTTTCAAAACTACTTAAAGTATAAAAGTAAAAGTAATGCAAGGAAAAAATGCCATAAAGGACAAACGCTTAGGCCGCGCCACAGGAGCCTATAGTGCACTACCACCTCCTCAAAAAACATTTTTCTAAAGGCCATGACTATAACGTTATATTAAAATGTTAATGTTGAAAAATTTGGGATGCACTACCTGTTTCAGCCGCATATATGACCATAGAAAATTAATTTCAGTCCAATTTCCATTTTAGTAAAATGTAAATACATTAAAGAACCATATGTGTGTACTACTGAGCATTAACATGTGTTTCATGGAGAGGAAGATATGATGACTAGTTGCCTATAAATATTGTAATGGTGCAAAAAGTCATACTTCAGAGGCATGTTATCATCGAAATGGTATATGTTTATACTTCTCTTTAAGGGCGTAGGTTTGATTTTGAGATTGGTGGGGACTGGGGACATCCACAGAAGCGGAGGAATCAGGAAATTAATAGGATAATGTAAAGGTTTTTAGTCTATATTGACCTTAACAATACGTTAGTTCATTAATTCTGTAATGTTACAGGTAACTAATAAAGCCAAGGAGGCAATTTAACAGAGACTTAACTTTACTCCGTTCATAGTGCAATGCAATAGTGCAATACTGTCTTGTTCCTTGCTTTTTGAAGAAGCCAAACACGTCGGCATCTTTCATTAATTAAAAGGATATAGTTCCCCCAAAACGAAAATCATTTAGGCTACTCACTCTCAAGTTGTTTCAAACCAGTTTCTTTCTTCTGCTGAACACAAAAGAAGATATTTTGAAGAATGTCGATAACCAAACAGTTGATTGTAGCCATTGACTTCCATTGTAAAAAAGAAAAAAAAAATACTATGGAAGTCAATCGCTACCATCAACTGATTGGTTATCAACATTCTTCAAAATATCTTCTTTTGTCTTCAGCAGAAGAAAGAATCTGGTTTGAAACAACTTGAGAGTGAGTAAATGATGACAGAATCTTCATTTTTAAATAAGTGAACTTATCCCTTTAACAGAAATTAACTGTTGGCATATATGTTTTGCATCAATACTGTCAAGTTTGTCCTGTTGGACACGACACACAGCAACACTGTCAAGTGTCACTTGTGACCATTGCTCTGAGACATGTTTTCAGCGTCCTAAGTGCACTGAAACTTCTTTCAGTCCAGCTGATGAGACTGGGATGACAAGGTTTCAACTTGATCAAACAGGCCTCTCATTTCAACAGACCAAGCAATGTTATTTTTTCATGTTTTATGGGGACTTTCCATAGACATAATTATTTTTATACTGTACAAACTGTGTATTCTACCCCCCTACACTAACCCTATCACAGATAACTTTCTGCATTTTCCAAAAACATCACTTAGTCTGATTTATAAGCCATATTCAAAAAAAAAAAAAATCCCGACAAGGATTTCGGATATTGCCATCTTTATGGGGATATTTTGATCCTATAATGTAGGGTTATACACACACACACACTCACACACACACACACACTCACACACTCACACACACACACACACACACACACACTCTCTCTCTCTCTCTCTCTCTCTCTCTCACTCTCTCTCTCTCTCTCTCACACACACACACTCACTCACACAGACACTCTCTCTCTCTCTCTCTCTCTCTCTCACACACATACTCTCGATTATGTTTGCCACTTATCCCGCGATTGTCTTACAGTAGCCTATATTGTAAAAACGGCTGTCCCCAAATCAATATTTGACGCGATTTGCCCGGTATTCTTGAGCAGAGAACTGTTGATTTCTTCCTCACTTACCGCATCTAGGTTTCTTAATTCCTTGGGATGAGTTTTGCTTTTGTCGATTCGCACAACCAAAACAGCCTCTCACAAGTTAGAAAGAAAACACAAAGCCAATCAGTTTAGCGATGTTCAGGAGGCGGGACTCAGATCTATTAAACGTTTGTGTAATTGGCCATTTTTTGAACGATGACAAGCCGGAATGAAAACAAGCCGAAATGAAATGGGAGTAACGAGGCTATTTTTAAAATGTAAGGAGTAGAAAGTACAGATAATTGCGTGAAAATGTAAGGAGTAGAAGTAAAAAGTCGGCTGAAAAATAATTACTCAAGTAAAGTATAAATACCCAAAATTTCTACTTAAGTAAGGTAACAAAGTATTTGTACTTCGTTACTTGACATCTCTGCCCGCCGCAATGCAACGCGTTGTGTTTCAGCCAGACACAGTTATCGTTTTTACGTCCTGCGCCATGTTATTTAAGTAGCAAATGCATTTGTGCCCATATGTGCAGCCATGGTCTGAAAACGAGGTGTGTTCAGACGCATTGTTTAAAGGGAATAGGAGATGAGACTCTGATTGGTTAATTGCGTGTTACACCCAAAACACACCCTTTACTCATTAAGGGGGCTTTTACACTGGGCTCGTTTGCTGCGGTCCGAGGCCGAGCGCAATTTGTTCCCGATGCCCCCCGCAGCGTTGGTCTGGTTTCACACTCAACTTGATTCTATCGAACTCTGGTGCGTTTGTGTGCACCTTGCGTCATCGCAAACGTGCACGGCACATGACAGAAAACACTACGCGGGTCAATATATTGGTGCTATTATGCATAGCTGAGTACACAGGTTTACTGTGTGTGTGTGTGTGTGTGTGTGTCGCATAAGGTGTCTTTCCGCTGCTTGCAAAAGGAGACAGTGGATTTCCATTAATTTGTTGCCCTGATTGCACGCACTACGAGCGAATACACTGCAGGATCACTCTTGCTCGTATCCAAGGTAAATCATCAACACTATCATCCCTTACATGTGTTTTTTTAACTAAATACATCATAATCGGCTAAAACGCATGCGCAGGATACTTTTCTCCCTGAACAAGTGTGCACCCGGGTCCGTGTTGCTTTCACATACACTCGAACCGCAGCGCAGTTCAACCGAACTCAGACCACCTCCTCCAGGTAGTCTCGGGTTCGGTACCCCAGTGCGCACCCGGGCCCACATGACAGCGTTCACATTAGCGAATTTTCATGCGAACCGTGCCCCGTTCCGAACTAAACTGCCAGTGTGAAAGCCCCCTAAGAGAATAGAGACAACCCTTTTAGATCATGCGCTATGTGCACGGACCATTTTTCCCATTGTTAAACTTGCAATAGTGGATTCGGACACACGCCCTGAGTGCACTTGTGCCGTGTGCTTTAGACCATGCGCTTAGATCATCAAAATAGGGCCCTATGTCATCTAGTCCACCTTGGAAGCAAGAAATGTCTCACTAGAAATGACATCAGAAGTGGAAAATGTTGGTTCAAATGTTGTTCCTTTTCAAGGGAACTCGCGCTGCGTCAAGAATCGACAAATTGGGGAATGCCTTCGGCATGACGCGTCTGAAGTCAACTATTCAATCTTGATTGGCGTAGCGCAATCGCGTCACTCGTGACGTCGCATGTGACGGTGATCTGGAAGCTATATAAGGTCACAGGAAACAGTGAATGTCAGCTTCTGGTCTTCAGCAAGCGTTCTGTGTCAACCTGTTTGTCTTATTTGGTGTTGTCTGTCACTCTGAATATATATATATATATATTATGGCGAACAATAAGGAGAAACTATTCAGACAGTGTGCGCCCCCTTGCCCGCGTTATTTAAGCGAGGGTGACGCACACTCACTCTGTGTAGTTTGTCTCGGAGCGGAGCATGCACAGGCAGCGCTTGAGGGCGCTGTCTCTGCAAACTGTTTTTCAGTTACCTATGAAAGAGCTCCGCTCCCGTTTGAGCCTGTTCGATCAAATAGATCAGGCTCGCGTTTCCAGTGCATCAGGTCTCGCGTCTGTCGAGGCAGCGCGCCGCTTGTATGCATGGGGTTCGCACGTGGGGCTGGCATATAATACTGAGACGGTTGCGACCCTTTCTCAGTGTTTATTTACCAGCTCCACTGGTCTCGCGCACGGTTCGGAAGCCCGCGCTGCGGCTTCTTCCAACCGTGTTAAAGACCCGGTGTTTGATTTATCTGGCTCCGAGGAGTTAGATATTTCAACACCGAATCACGTGGATATGGGGATTCGCCACCCCGTATTCCCGTTGGTGAGGAGTTGCTGGAGATTGTAACCAGGGCAGTGGCTAAATTAAATGTTGAATGGCCATTTAATAAGCAGGAAGCGACTTAGAAAAATAAAATGAATGAGCGCTTCCTGCAGACCCAGTCACAATCTTCGTGTCAGAGCCTTCCCTTTTTTTCACTGATCTCCTTACTGAGGTATCGAGATCGTGGAAAAATCCATGTTCATCTAAATTATTTTCCCCTATGTATATATTTACATCCATTAGGGAATCTAATAAGAATGGTTAGGAGGTGATGCCTCGGGTAGAGGAATATTTTGCGAAATATTTTCTCCCCGACATTGCGTCACCCCTGATAGCTCAGACACTTCCCTCCAAATCTCGTACATCGAATTTGTTAGGGAAAGCATATATGTTGGTGGGTCAAGCCGATGCATGCCTTCACACGATGGGGCATTATTACAGGCATACCAGGCTGACCTCCTCAAAGAGGTGGATGATAACTGGGAGGTCTCACTCGACAGTATTACTGAATTTCGTAGAGTGGCTGACTTATCTCTCCGTATTATTAAAAAGACGGCCTGTGCCATTGGCCGTTCTATGGCAGCACTAGTCGTCTCAGAGAGACATTTATGGCTGAATTGCTTGGGGATCGGGGAGAAGGACAGGGCCTTCCTTCTCGATACCCCCCCTTTCGCCTTCTGGCCTCTTTGGCGACGCGGCAAAAACCGTTGTCGAGAGGCTTCAGGAGGCAGAGCGACAATCAGATATCCCCAGTTGTCAGTCCAGGTCTCATGGGGTTGCTGCCAGGGGGCAGCCTCATAGGACAGCCGCCAGCTCCTCATATGTTTTTTGAGAAGGTTGCCTCTCGTGCCCCCCCATATAAGGCTTAGGGCCAGAGGAAACATTCTCGCACAAAGCCCTCCATACCGAAGACAGGTCTGAGGACTGTCTTTCAGGTTAAGATGGCCCAGACCAAGAGGTCTTGTCGTAACACGCTGACCCTTAAGGGCGTTCCCCCAGGAGGGCGAGTACAAGAGTCTCACCCCCTTATGCAGCCCTTAGGAAATCGATGTTTGCTTCCCGCCGCCGATGGCGCCTCGGGACACATCGGCTTCCAGCGAACACAAATCGCAGTGTCTGCCCGAAGACGTTGCGCCGCCTCTCAGGAGGTCTGTAGAGAGCATATTTCGGTTAGTTCCTGCCAGTTAGCTGCTTCAGGTCACCGAAGCCATTTGGAAATGTATAGCCGAGGCCAGTCTCGAGGGACTGGTCCCCATAATTGCATATCTAGACACCCCGAGGGGTCTTCAAAATACAGCCTAGGGGGTCCTGCTTACAGTGGAGCTAATATAAAAAATAAATATATTATCTACTAGGGGTGGTTCACATGTTGGCCAGCCTCGAGCAGGGTCGGTTCTTGGAACAGGAAGTCTAGTCCCTCTTAACACAGGAGACCTCACGTGGGCTCTTCTTTGGTTACGAGAGCCTGGGTTCTACAGCCGGCACTTCATAGTTCCTGTGAAGGGAGGGGGAGTTAGGCCTGGTTTTGGATCTCAGGGTACTGGATCAACCTCCGAGGGGGTTTAGATTCAAGATACCGAATGTCAGTCAAACCAGCTCCGAGGACTGGTCTGTCATGATAGATCCACAAGCTCCTTAACTCCTCGTTCCCTTCTAACCCCATTACAGGAAGTTTCCGAGATTCGCTTTTGGGGGGAAAAGCTTATCAATATACGGTTCTTCCTTTCGGCCTAGCCTTATCTCCTCGCACCTTTACTAAATGTATGGATGCTGCCCTTGCTCCATTGAGACTTCAGAGGATCCGTATTCTAAATCACATAGATGACTGGCTCATTCTGGCTCTGTCAGAAGAACTGGCGATTCTGAGGTGCTTGGGGTTGACACTCAATGTGAAAAAGAGTTCCTTAACTCCTCTTCAGAGGACTACGTTCCTGGGAGTAGAGTGGGACTCAGTCACGATGCAGGCACAATTGTCTCCTGTTCGTATAAATAATATCTTAACCACAATAAAGAGTATTAGGTTAGGCCAGGCCATCACTGTCAAACACTTTCAAAGAGTTTTGGGGCCTCATGGCTCCAGCTTCCATCGTAATTCCTTTTGGTCTGCTCCGTATGAGGGCCTTACAGTGGTGGCTCAGGACCAAGGGGTTTTCTCCACTGGGGAAGCCCTTTCGCTTTGGAAGCACCATGTCAGAGAAAAACTTTGACTACAGATGCGTCCCGCACGGGCTGGGGTGCGGTTATGGAGGGCCGTTACACCCAAGGTACTTGGAAGGACCATCATCTCTCATGGCATATTAATCGCTTGGAGATGTTGGCCGTATTCTTTGCCCTGAGGCACTTCCTTGTAGACCTCAGAGGCCATCATGTCCTCATTAGGACAGACAATATGTCGGTGGTCTCTTATATCAACCGCCAAGGAGGCCTGAAATCACGCCCTCTTTCTAGACTGGCGCATCAGATTCTTCTATGGACCAGGATAAATTTCTCTCTGTTAGATCTATTTATATTCCTAGGGTTGATAATGTGGGAGCAGATATCCTGTCGAGGCAGGGGCTGAGGCCCGGGGAACGGCGGCTCCACCCTGAAGTAGTTGAGCTTATATGGAGAGAGTTTGGCCGAGCGGAGGTTGACCTGTTCGCCTCTCATGAGAACACTCATTGCCCGCTCTGGTACTCTCTCTCACATCCAGCTCCTTTGGGCCTGGATGCCATGGTACAGGTGTGGCTGAGGTCACGTCTGTACGCTTTTCCCCCGATCGCTCTGTTCCCTGGGGTTCTGGAAAGGGTCAGGAGGTACGGTGTGAGTTTACTCCTTGTAGCTCCATACTGGTCGGCCCGAATTTGGTTCTTGGACCTTATAAGTCTCCTGAAGAGTCCTCCCTGGCGAGTCCCTATTAGGAGAGATCTTCTTTCCCAGGCCGGTGGTACAATATTTTATCCACGGCCGGAGTTATGGAGACTATGGGTCTGGCCCCTGAGGGGGACCAACCCATAAATAGGTTGCCCTTTCCATCGAGGTGGTTAGGTCACCCATTCTAGAACCCCACTCTACTAGGAACTAAATATTTCTAGGAAAGTTAGGTATGGCATTGAATCCAGTTAAATATTGCCCACTGGCTTCAGTACTGGCGTTCCATCCTATTCTCTAACGGGATCTCCCGTTCATGCTTAGGGCCTCTGTGGCGGCCTTAGTGCCCTCCGCAAGCTTCTAAGGGTGAGCTCGTAGGGACATTCCCACTAAGAAAACTCCATGTTCCTGTAGATTGGAGGATGAATCCTGTCATCTACCCTATTGGCATCAGGCTGACGGGTTATCCCTGGCACCCGTCATGTCCTGTGGATGAGTTATATAAGAATATATATAAGAATCTTGAGTCTGCTTCCTGTTCGTCCTACTCCCTGGAAGAGTGGTGGCATTGCCCCCTCTTACTCGAGGGCGTGGGAGCCACTCTATCTTATTTCTGCCTCGACACTGAGGTGCCTGTTGGCAATATCATGATTCTCTGGGTATTTATCATATAAGAATCTATTTGAGTCTGCTTCCTGCTCGTCCTGCTCCCTGGAAGAGTGGTGGTGCTGCCCCCTCTTACGTGATGACGTGGCAGCCACTCTACTTTATTTCTGCCTTGACACTGAGGTGCCTGTAGGCAGTATCATGATTCTTCAGGTAATCCATCCTCCATCGCATGTGTCGGATGGTCAAGGTCGTAGCCTTGGAGGCCCCTATGTTAGGCCTCGGGCTGGGAGGAGTTAGATCTATCTAGATATGTATCAAGGGCTAGGAGCTATCCCCCTGTTTTTCAATTAGACAGTTGGTTATCTTCGGAAACCTCTCATAACTGATGTACGAGGTGCGCTCTTGCCTTCACCTCTCATCTAATATTTCTTTACTGTCTGGGGTTCCCATCCATGGGGTCCGTTGAGCCACCGGCTCCAGACCTCCCCTTCTTACACCAAATCTTATGACAATCTAGGTTGGATCTGCCTTCTCATTCCTATCGTCCGTGAGTGTGCCAGATGCTTCACACCAGGGCGTATTCTCTCAGTGTGGTGCACTGGGCATTTCGTTCCCCAATGTGTCGATTCTCGACGCAGCGCGAGTTCCCTTGAAAGGGAACGTCTCGGGTTACGACTGTAACCCTCGTTACCTGAGAAGGGAACGAGACGCTGCGTCCCTCGGCCACACTTTTCGCGCCCCTGAGAACGACTTGCTTTGACCTATCAGAAGCTGACATTCACTGTTTCCTGTGACCTTATATAGCTTCCAGATCACCGTCACATGCGACGTCACGAGTGACGCGATTGCGCTACGCCAATCAAGATTGAATAGTTGACTTCAGACGCGTCATGCCGAAGGCATTCCCCAATGTGTCGATTCTCGACGCAGCGTCTCGTTCCCTTCTCAGGGAACGAGGGTTACAGTCGTAACCCGAGACGTTTACACACAAACTGACCAGAAACCACAACTTTCAGACGCCATCTTTCATTTTCTAGCTAAACTGTCAACGAATGGAATGCATGATTGTGGGATATCAAAGGCAGCGAATGATACATCAATGCAGCCTTCAAAACTCTATCAGATAAAGGAATCTCAGAAGACAGTAAGTGAAACTAACATTGGTTTCGGACGTGCCTTTGATGCCTTGGACTGTGTTCTCCGAAAGCAGCATTTTTAAGTTTTCAGATGCAGCCCTCGTCTCTGTTTTCAGCTCCTGCTCGCGGCAACTCTCGCCGATTGGTTACATCCAGCCGCAGCCAAGGTCCAACACACCCAATGAGGGTAGGCGAGGTGTGTGCTTGTGTGTGTGTGTCTTGAGGGCATAATCAGTGGCAGGTGTGTGTGATGGCTGACTGAGTGCAGGTGAGAACCAGGAGGGATGCTGGAAAAGGGAGTCCAGAGAGTGTGTGAGGGAAGTACTCATGAACTGATTATGTCCCATCAATGAACAATAATTAACCAATCAACCACTAGAGGTCCTACCAGTGATGGAAATTCAGTAAAGACACTATCTTCAATGGCTTGAAGGTTAATTGGGTTAATTGAAGCACTGTTGCAAAAAACATACAAAGTAAAATATGCAGAGGAAACTCTTTATAAAACATATGAATACTAAATGCATTTGATTACTGATAAGGACAGCAGATTGCAGTTTCCCAAACTGAATAATAAAGGTACTGAATAACAATTTGGAGGCCGTATTTGAAGGAGGTTAGTTACTGTTGCGAACTTGGACAAACAAATGGAGTTGCTAACTTTCTTACAATGACAGCTGTCAGTGTGAAAACCTTGTCCCAAGATGTTTTTGATACATTTTGGACACAGAAGGACCATCTCTCGTCAAGGAGCATTTTTATGGGACTTAAATATGCCATGGAGGGATATATAAAAGATTTTAAAATAAATATGGTGGGTAACAAGATTAAATTAGAAGCGAGGGGTTTCAGATCACAATGCAAGCGAGAGAAGCCTCATGTTACGGTCGTCACGATCACAGATGAACAAAATCCAGGATCAACACTGTTATGTACCGCAGGGTAAGATTAAATTAGTTTACATTTAACCAGTTTAATATGGAGAGGCACTGAAATGTAGACCTTCATTATGTGTTTTTAACACTGTGCATGACGTGAGAACAGTTAGCTATTTAGGTTTGTACATTAGCATGGACTCGCTAACTAAAATTGTAACTTAATGAGACTATGACAACCAGAAAATGAACGTTTTCATCGTCATTCATTGGGATTGGGGTTGAATCCTTAAGGACCAGGGGCCCGCTCTTCGTACGTTGCTTAAATCATCCGAGATCAAACGAGACATCCAAGATGATATCATCGTGCTCATCATGATCCGGCTAATTAGGTTCTTCAAACACACCTGCCGGTTATGATTATTATAGCTGGATTGAGTTATCTGAGATAATTGCGCGTTCATGCGCTGGTTTAAAAGGGTATATGTATCGATAGTAGAAACATTGATCTGCAACGCTGCTATTGGCTGCTCACAGTGGCCAAAGAGCGCACTCAGTTTTTCTCCACAGCAGAGCAAGAGTTATTGCTTGAAGTTTATGCTGAATTTGAAATCTTAATTAAAATGCCAGGGAACACCTCAAAGTGTGCAAAAGCCAGGAGAGAGGGCTGGCAAAAAGTAGCAGACAAATTAAGGTTGTAGTGACCAAGTTAAATATTTTTATCACTTATTACAGTATATATTTTTGTATTTTAATAATTTCTAAATAATTAATAACTTTGTTCATTGTAATGTCAGAGTCACCACCCAATACTAGAACAAGTAAAAGTGAAGTACTATAATATCCTACATAATGGTAATTTGTACTAGTTATACTAGTCTCTTTTAAAAAGGCACTGCTAATAAATGTTTGCCTGTTTATAAAAGCAACCAAGAAAAAGGCTGAGAAAAAAAGAAAAAACAAACAGGTGGTGGTGCTGCACCCCTTATACCCAGGCAGAAGAGCTGGCCCTTGGGTTGAATGTGAACCGACCCATTGTGAAGGGCATCCCTGTGTTCAGCTCTTCCTCAGACACACAGCAGGGACCAGTAGCAGCAACACCTTCACTGCTGGTAAATTAACTTTAAATTATCTTAGTACACTGTAAAATAATTTGTTGCTGCATTAAATTAAGTAGGCCTATAATCCAAATGGCTGGTCCAGTCATATCAACTGTTAAACCTTGAGTAGTAATGAATTGCTTTGACTTGTGAAAGTGTACATGTGTGAAACTACATGCAGTTAATATAAAAAAAATGTGTTGCACCAACACTTTTACCTGTTCCCAAGCAAGTGGTGGCTGAAGCATGTGCAGTAAGTGGACTTTTTCTAACTTTACATCAAAAGGGAAGAAAGTGCAACACTTTGTAATGCCCATTTTTTCCCCAATGCACAGGACAGTGAAGAAACCCTCTCAGGTGACTGCATGTCTTTTGGAGAAAGTATCTATAAGTGCATAAATAACTTTACTTAATTTACATTGAGTACCTATTATTTCTGAATGCAATATGAGTTGCAGGAGTCCACATCTACAGAAAGGCCTACAGAACAGTCTGCATAAAGCAGCGATTCAGAGGTGGGCAGTGTTGTACTTTTCCTTTTAATTTTTGTTGCATAAGGCATGTGTTGACAGGTTTACCCCAACCCACCCCTAAAAAATTGAGTATTTTGAAATAAAACTTGACAATTTAAAGAAAAAAACTGGCACTAGAGATAGAGTTCTGCTACTTCAGAGTAAGTGCTCATATATTTCACTCAGAGTACTATTGCTGACCTTGCATAATATCTCTTATTGCAGGCAAAAGATGACTTGATCACTGGCTTTTCTTTACAAAGAACAATTCAAATAAAACTCAAAGAACTAAGCATATTTGTCTTGTCTTTTATTAAACATTTAATTAAATGTTTTATATTTTTCCTGATGTTGGCAATGTTGTGTAATATGGCACATGCAATGTCACAGGCCCTCCCTTACGAAAGGAAAATATATTTACCAATATATTACTTTAAATATATTGTAATATATTATTTTCCAATATATTATATATTGGAAATACATGGAATAATATATTAATAATAAATATATTATACAATATATTATATATTCATGTAATATATTGCAATATATTGCAAAATATACAAATGATTGCCGCTTTCCATATATTGCAATATATTGAACATGAATATATAATATATGTGTTTATATATCGTAAAATATATGCAATTTTATATTTATAAATATCCACCATAATGTATTCCGATTTATATGGGAAAATGTATTGATAATATATGTAAAGATATAGTGTCACATGTATGTTTAATATATGGTAGAATATATTTTAAATATATGTAAAATTATATGGAAATATAATTTGTAAAATGTATGCACAATATGTGTACATATATGAGAATATGCACATATAATGTATGTACATATATGGAGATATATACATGTCACATCTAAAATATATGAATACTTAATAAATATGCAACCTGCAATATATGTGCAAACCTTTAAACCACTTAATATCGTGCTCAAAGTCATTATTATTAAAATATAGTAATTATAGTCTACTCTTAATGGTCTTCAGCCAATCGTCAACATAACCACAGGCTCTACTCTTCAGCACAATGGTGACCCCAAAAACTCAGACATACCAGAAAACATTTTAAATTCCAAAATAATAGAACATGAAACACTAACAGATCTCCCACTATATTAATATTGAGCAAAACACATTAAATAACACTTAATTTTAACATTTGCTCTCCTTTACCAGTCAGAAGCAAAGCATGCTGGGAACTAGAAATATGTTGTAACTCATTTCATGAATGTGAATATACATTAACATGTATATGGGAACATGTATGTGCAATAATGTACACAATAAAGGATACAACTGTGAATATTACATGTAATACTATTTTTGTTTTCATTAATACATATTTTATATGTATTAATACATAGCCATACATGATCAATGCATATATTTCAGTATATTGAAAATATAAGCACTTGTTTCCAATATATGGAAATGTATTATGTTATATATCGCATTATATTTTGCAGTATATTCCCATATATTTTTGTTCCGTAAGGGTAAATGCTAATCTATTAATTAATATGTAATATTATATAAATATAAATGAAAAATCTGCTAAATAAAACAGTAAAATTCCGTAAAACTACAGTATATATATATATATATATATATATATATATATATATAGCACATATATTGCAGTATATTAAAGCATATAAAGACAAACTATTATATGTAAAAATATAGTGACTTTTTTGGTCTTGATTGCAATATATTTGTTTTATATGTATCAATATATATACATATATGGTCTATGCATATATTGCAATATATTGGAAAATATAAATATTAAATCCCATATATGGAAATATATTGCCTAATATATCACATGATATTTTCCAATATACTGCAATATATTTTTGTTTCGTAAGGGCTGTCAGGTGCAACCCTCAGGCTTTTCAGACACTGAAATCTTCCCTTTAGTTGGCCAAAGTTCACTTCATTGTGTGCCGTTGTCCTGGCTAGAGCTGCATTGTAACTGGTCTGGGGTTTGGGTCAGGGAATGGGGTCATAAAACACCTGTCTCCAAGCAGGATCCTGTTGTAATCACCTATAATGGAAAAATGCAGTTCTGTTAGGATCAGCATAAGTGTATGTAACACAGTGAGCTTTATATTTATATTTTTCCTTACCACGTTCAAATAATGTGCATAAATGTGAATCTCTGAAAATTCTTGAGTCATGCACAGATCCTGGCCATTTTGCTTCCACATTTGTGATATGGAATATAGTCACACACCATCTAAGAGATTTTAGTCTGTTAACTGCCTTTTTTAAAATTTTATATAATATTACTAATCTGGAATATTAAGAATCATAATAGTAACTTGGTTGCACATTTACATTGTGATCTCCCTTTCTGTTCACAAAATCCCCTTCATTGTGGCCTTGAAGGGAACCTGTGTGCAGTCTATGGTCTATGGCACCAATCACGTTAGTGAAGCCTGAGGGACATATAGCCTACTGTAAGTCATAATCGGTATGGTCATGATTGCATGATCTTCATTAAAAATTATAATATTATACCTGCGTTGGCAAAAAAAAAAAAAAAAAAAAAAAAAAAAAAAAAACCCTGCTTTAGGCTACAACCTTGGGTCTTAAGTGGCTTGCAAATGCCACAAAAAAAAAAAACAACTAAAAACAGCTTGAGCGCCATGCAGGTAAACTTTGCGAATGGCACGACAGCCAGCACTTTTCATCAAGTTCTCCGCATCTCCAATGTGTAAAGGAAAGAGCCAGCCACTCGCAAATAATTTTAGGGCAATGCAAACATTTTGTGCTGTTGTTAAAGCCCGACTCCGACGAGTCGAACATTAATGTGCGTTTCCAACAAAATAATAAATTATAAACGACACCCTCACGATCATTTCACGAGAAAAAATATATATCTCAGAAAGTATCCTACACTATCGCGCTGCGCTAAAGGACTTCCCGTATCAGCTCCGCTTATGAAGCCGCGATCTAATCCTGTTTACATGAAATAAGCCTGCTCGCGAGCAGATTCAAGTTTACGCACCTGTTGCTATGACAGCAAGTCCAGGATGAGCGTCGAAGAACCAAACAATCCCAGATCATGCCAAATCGCCAACAATCAAATCCAGCTAAGTGAGTTAGTGACGTACGAAGAACGGGCCCCAGGTTACTGCACCCAAATCATTGGATTAATACACTGCTCAATCCAAAGCAGACATTTTGTTCTGTCTTGTTTGGGTTTAGGAAATGGAATAAAGTAAATTCCATTGCCAATCCTCTCAGGATACCTGGAATCAGTGTTACAAGTACCCCAGGCACATCGTTTAACCATTTTTGGAGATGGTCCTCACTGCAGAACATGAAATCCACGGGGAGGAGTCGGATCCAGATCCAACTCCTCCCACCTTACATATACCTAAACCTACCCATCTCCGCCCCCTGATCCCTAAACCCACCCCTAATCCCTAAACCCAACCCTAATCCTACCCATCTCCACCCCTTGGATCTTGATCCGACTCCTCCCCGTTGATCTCATGTACTGCATTGAGGTGCTACTGCATTTTTGTAGCATAAACGCCATCAAACCGATGAGAGCTTCGGATCTTCCAATGTTTCTCTATGGCGCTGAAACCTAAAGATGTACGAGTTTCCCGTGCAACTGATTCTCCACTGCCATTGGCTCATTTGTATGGGGGTTGAATTGTTGCATTATTCCAAATAAATAGATTATGATCCACAAATAAATGTAAAGAGATTCACAAAAATATATCAAATTCACAAATAAATAGATTAAGATCCACAAATAAATGTAAAGAGTTTCATAAAGAATTATAAAACTCACAAATAAATAGAATGATATTTGCAAATAAAAAATATATTTACAAATGTTGTTTATACCACAAACACAACTCTGCCTGGCATTTATTTGTGAACCGTTTTTTGTGCATTTGTAAACCCCCTCACGCATTTGTGAATCGGTTCCTGTGCATTTGTAAATCCCCTCACGCATTTGTGAATCGGTTCCTATGCATTTGTAAATCCCCTCACACATTTGTGGATTTTTAAACACTTCTAGCGTCGACGTGCAGACAAATCCACAAATAAGTGGACTCCACCCACCCTTTACCTAAGCCAATCAGATAACGGCCACATTGAGCTGACCAATCGTAGCACGTTCTCGCTACAACCAATCACGTTAGGCTTTACAATCAGAGTGGTCTTGCCCTGAAATAACTTTGCTCGTTCATCTGCATTGGCTCAAATGGAAGTGTAAGGCTATAAGGCCATACTATTGCTTCAGTAAAAGAACTTATCTGAAGCAGCAGAGAGGAGCAGCAACTGGCTGTGGTTGAGACGGAAAGAGTCTGGCTGGCTGTGTACAGGCCGCCATGCTACGGTTTCGAAAAATTCTTGAAAATTTATTTGTATAGTTTGCATAGTAGTTACAGTTATTACGTTCCTGTGTATTTTGCGTGAATGAGGATTGGTGTTTGGACAGATATTGTGTTTTGCGGTAGTATGCCATACGGAACCGTTGCCACTGACCGCTTTAACGTCCGCAGTGGGGCTCGACAGCCTTAGTCAAACGGGTTGCCGCGTATGGTCGGGTTGTGGAGAGGTCGTGAGAGATTGTGGTTAGGTCACATGTGAACTACGAGGAAGGAGCAACCTCAGCAGCAGGAGGGATGTAAAGGTCAGTAAGCTGGGCTGAGTTGAGTGGGGGATGGAGGGGATGACTCTGGGACGCCAGAGTCACTGTCGAGCCCTCTTGAGGTGTCGTGGGCTAGTCGACGAAACACTGAGGACGGAAGGTGCCCACTTGAAGACCCTAGAGATGTCCCCTACTCTGCTCAATCCAGACGGTTGTCATGAGGGGACCGCACTGTGGTTGCAGCCGTTGTGTGTGCAAATACACTGCAGCTATTAACACCAGACAGAAGGAGATTCACATCACCATTTGGAAAGAAGCGTAAATGGATGGAGAAGCATAGGTTACTGTAAAGCTACGTCTTAGTTGGTGCTTATCTTGGCGAAAGCCGAGTACAAATCAGCATGAAGTTTTAACATCTACTCTCGTGTAATGGAAATCATGTTTAAAATTTGGATTTCGTAAGAGTCAGACCATTAGACTGTATCAAGCCAAGACACATTTTTATGAGCCTTTGAAAATGGCAGACAAACAGCGCTTACGTTATGGGAACAACGCGTTATGGAAGTGTCACGTTATTCATGATAAAACAGAAAAGCATTAATGCGTTGCTGACTAATGAATAACTGGATTCAACCTCGTGATAAATACGCGAGTTTGTGTAATATTGGGGAAATTACTGTCACAACAGCTTTTCCCACTTCTTCATTCAAGTTTTAAATAGGTCCGTGGATCTAATGATTAAATATATAACATGCATTTAAAAGTGAAATGCCCAGCAGACAAGCGATTTGAATTTATCCGTTAAAACGCTTGATCACACAAATAATATTTCATATGAATCAGACTTAATAATATTGTATTGTAAAAGTTACTTACAGCATCCAATATAAATGCAAATATGTCTTTTTTCAGCATTGCAATATCCACTCAAAACCCCATTAGCCTACACGCTGTTACATCTTCAATGATGGTCATCTGGGCTGATATTTTGTATTCTACATAATATTTATGTCCTATAGCTAGCTATTTGTCACAACGATTGTACTTTAAAAGACAAAATCATCCGTTTTGTAATTTATTACATCGTGTCTACCCCGTGCGAGGCTTTCTACATTGGACAAAGGAGCAAATGTGCAGATGATGTGTCCTCCGTAGTTGCGTGTAGTAGCTACTTCAGAAGAAGAACTGGCATCCGTTTACTATCAATGAATCATCGTGTCGCGCTGCGCCGCATCCAGTAGACACTATCACGAATTATGAATTTTCATGTAGCCAGCATAGTCAATAAAGAAGATTATACGTCATATATCTTCAGGTAAGAAAACAGACGTCATGGGCAAAATGTGTTAACATTGCAAACATGTTAGTTTTACATGATTTGAAACTGCTACGGCAGGGAAGATAATCGGCTATTTGCTTTTGACGCGCCGCTTAACTTCGGTAGAGAGGGTGTTATGATGCTCGGGATCTGTGATGATCATTTGTGTGTAATCCTGAGTTAATAATAAAGAATAATAAATATAAAGCCTTAAACTCCAACAATCTTTTGGAAACGGGGTGTTTTAACCACAAAAACAGCTAATTTGGATGAAGCTGCCATTACAGATGCTTTCAGGGGTGTCAATATCTGCTAAATTAATCAGATCCAGTTCTCGCCCCGAGTGTAAAGCCTAACGTGATTGGTTGTAGCGAGAACGTGCTACGATTGGTTAGCTCAATGTGGCCGTTATCTGATTGGCTTAGGTAAAGGGTGGGTGGAGTCCACTTATTTGTGGATTTGTCTGCACGTGATTTGATTTGTCAAATCATTATTCACCCCCTTTCCAGTTAATTGTAATCGATTCAAAGGTCCAGTCAGGCCTATTTTAGGGTGTTTGTGTCCATTTGTGTCGTGACAAATTTTTTTTCTGTGCCATTCTAGTTATCACCATCATGGTAAAATCTACATGAGTCTAGGAAGTCTAGAGCCACTTTCCACTTCACTTTAAATTTACACACAAAAACTTCCCTATAAACACTTCCCCTCGGGAGAATCCCCATTGCTACTGCCTAAGTTTATATGGGCAGACCCTCGACTTCCCTGATTTTGATCAAGGGAGCAAATCTGCCTATAAGTAGACCATATCTCAAATGGCACCCTTCATCTGCACTTGCGGTCTTAAGCCCACCGGCAACTATAGTTTCCACAGTGTATAGTTGTCATTTTCCTTTTTTAAGAATTTTTTTAGATGTTATCCATGTTTTATTTCTCAATGACATGCAAGCAAACAACCAAATAAGGGATATATATATATATATATATAAAAAAAGGTATTTATTTCCTTCCTGTCACATGAGGCTGTCAACTTCTTACCTCTTCTTCCAAGAAACATGGTGAAGGCAAACCCTCCCAAAGAAAGGTAATTTTCATTTTACTAATATGTATTTTTGGTTGACATATATATATATATATATATATATATATATTATATACACATAATCATGAAGGTCTCTAGAATCATCCAAACAAAACAAATCTTACAAGAGTTCTATAGTTTTTTGTATACTTAGTCAAAAGTCCAAGCGGCAACTATAGGTGCCGGTGGGCAAATGCCTTGTAAGTACATATATCATGGGGAAATGGGGTATACTATGTTAATAGGTTAATAAATCAAGGTTATTGGTCTTGTTTAGTGCTTTTTGCTTTCATAATGACCTATTGACTGGATTGGCATCTGATCAAAGAAGTGGTGGTGGCCATGCTACAGTTCCTTGTCTTTTGAACCTCCGTCAAGGCGACCAGGCCATCAAGACCTATTTTCAGGACTTTTGTGGACTCAGCCATCAGGTAGATTTTAATGACGTGACTCTAAAGGACATTTTTCGTTTTGGGCTGAACGAACCGGTGCGGTCTCGATTACCAGCCCAATACATTGACTATGCCTTGTTGCTGAGTGGTTCCTCATTTACTGTGGGTATAGCGGATGAGGAACCCCGCAGTTCCACAGTACCCACCAAGCCTGAGCTTCTTCACATCATGTCTGCTGAGCCTGAGTTCCTTCACGTCATGCCTGATCTGAGAGACTGCTCACGTCAGTCCTGCTGAGCCAGAAACTATTCACGTCATGCCTGATGTGCATGTGTTTTCGGAGGAAATGGCCGCCGCCGTTCCAGAGTCTCGTCCCGAGATGGCCGCCGCCGCCGTTCTAGAGTCTTGTCCCGAGATGGCTGCCGCCGCTCCAGAGTCTCATCCCGGGATGGCCGCCACCGCCGCCGCCGTTCCAGAGTCTCATCCCGAGATGGCCGCCGCCATTCCAGAGTCTCATCCCGAGATGGCCGCCGCCGCCGTTCTAGAGTCTTGTCCCGAAATGGCCGCCGCCACCACCGCCGTTACAGAGTCTCATCCCGAGATGGCCGTCAACGACATTCTAGAGTCTTGTCCCGAGATGGTCGCCGTTCCAGAGTCTCATCCCGAGATGGCCGTCAACGCCATTCTAGAGTCTTGTACCGAGATGGCCACCGCCGCCATTCCAGAGTCTCATCCCGAGATGGCCGCCGCCGCCGCCGCCGCCGCCACCATTCCAGAGTCTCATCCCGAGATGGCCGCCGCTGCCGCCGTTCCAGAGTCTCATCCCGAGATGGCCGCCGCCGTTCCAGAGTCTCATCCCGAGATGGCCGCCGTTCCAGAGTCTCGTCCCGAGATGGCCGCCGCCGTTCCAGACTCTCATCCCGAGATGGCCGCTGCCGTTCCAGAGTCTCATCCCGAAATGGCCGCCGTTCCAGAGTCTCATCCCGAGATGGCCGCCGTTCCAGAGTCTCGTCCCGAGATGGCCGCTGCCGCCGTTCCAGACTCTAATCCTGAGATGGCCGCCGCCACCATTCCAGAGTCTCATCCCGAGAGTTTTTGCTCATTCGCAAAAACTATGAGCTTGCACATGCCTGACATATACGCAAATTTGTTGCTGCATGTTTTAGCGCAAATGTTGCAAGTTATGATTTTTATAATACAATCCACAGACCTCCACTGCAAAATAATCTTACCATTTTAACTCCAATTTTTAAGCTATATTCTCTCTAGGAATAGTAACGTTAAAAGTGTTGCGTGAATTAAAACAGAGGCAGACAGTTAGTAGGTTAAGTTAACTGTTAGCCTCATTGATTTAGTGCACATTTCAATAAACCCTAAAACAAATGGTAAAATAAAGCCCAATCCCTGACGTAGATTTGGTAATCAATTCAATTTCACAGGGTAACGTTAACACTTTTAGCAGTTTGCACTTACCTTGATAAATTGACAAAGAGAAAAGCTGAATGCAGGTGAAAGCGCCGTCCAATGATCTGTGCTGGCACAGCCTGGCAGGGTCACAGTCGGAGAGAAAATCGTCTTTCTGAATTTAATCGTCTTCTTACTCGTCCTTCTCACGTAATACAATATTTAAGTAGTGTAATGTTAAACCTTTAATAATGTTAATCCTTTTTTACTGCACGCCTGCTGATGGGAATTGAGGAGTCGTGATTTTCCTATGAGGTGTGAGCGGGCTCAAGCACGTGACTAACGTTAGACTAAAAAAATACTGTATTATCCCGTAAGACTGAACAGTAGCTTGCCGTTATTATTTTGCTTGTAAAATTCAGTGTCATTTACAGTATTCAACTGTATTTATGAATAACGGTAAATTACTGTTCAAAATTTCCCATATTTTTACAGGATTTTTTTACAGTGTGTGCTTGTAGCTACCTTACCATGACTTATTTTTTGCACAGTTAATTTTTTTTGTGTAATATTTTTTCATATTTCCTCCAACAAGTATAGCTAAAGAACAGTGAGCAAATATAGAACAAATCTTCTTTTTTTTTTATATAATTAAATGGCTTCATAACAGATTACAAGTAATCAAGGTCTTAAGGGTAACTAAACCCCTGGTCAGAGCCTGACTTCACCCACTGGCAATATTTGAAAAATGCTGGCGTCAGAGGGTACCACAACTTCCAATAGGAAAATTCAACTGCAGTAGCCACCGTTCAACCTGAAGAGGGCAGCACTCAGACATTTTTACACCATATATTGTAGAATTAAAACACTTAAAACCCAAATGTCAAAAAATGTACTCGAATCAATTAACAGCATTTATGAAGCTCCATTCTTACAGATCACTAACTAAAAAAAAAGTTGTTTTAGTGTTTAGTTACTGTTACGTCCAGTGAATGTCTAGGGGTCAGAACGTAACAAAGTTTAAGATTTTAAAGAGCAATAGTCAGGGCCCTGCCACTGCACCACAACAACGAAGTTCTTTTCAACAATTTTATTCAAAAAGTTAATTTACTTAGAGAGTAAATTGGGAAGGAAACAAAGACTTCAGGAGGGGGCAATGCCAAAATAACAAACAAAAGTTGAATCTGCCTGGGAGAGTCAATTTATTACTAAACCTCTTAAAGAAAATACAAATAAACAACAGAAATGTACACTCTCTCCCTACCTGACCACAAACCAGGAGAAAACAGGGGATAGCAAAATAAAGATGGCACCCACCTCCCTACAGTTCCCAGAAAATATACAAAGCAAACAATCAACAACTGGGCCGGGCAGGACACAGACCATGCTCTGGAGAAAGGTTCTCCCTGAATGATAGTTCTGCTGGCTTTTATGCTGAGTCCCTCCTGGATGATAAGCAGGTTCAGCTGGAGACGTAATCAGCTACCTGCCAGAGTGAAAAAGTGAGAGGAGCCAAAAGAGAGCAGGAGACACCAAAACAACAAAGAAAGCACACATAGATCACAGTACCATGTACTTCACAAAAATATACGTCCTTGGACGTAACAGTTACTCTTTAAACCCAAATGTCAATAAAATGTCAAAACTCGAATCAATGAACAGCATTTATGAAGCTCCATCCTTACAGATCATTAACTAAAAAAAGTTGTTTTAGTGTTTAGTTACTCTTTAAACCCAAAAGTCAAAAAATGTATTTGAATCAATGAACAGCATTTATGAAGCTCCATTCTTACAGATCATTAACTAAAAAAAGTTGTTTTAGTGTTTAGTTGCCCTTAGTTGCCAACCTAAGGGGTTTTTTCATTTAAACCTTTTGCACAGGTTCCGCAAAAATGGGCAGGTCAGCACTATATAAATGAATGTTACTCATTCGTAAGACCACAGATCATCTGTGAACACATACTGTACTGTAACTGTAAGTAAGTGCAAAAAATGGAATCCAACATCTATTTTGTAAAATTTGAAAACAGCGATATTAAGGGCACACCTGAACCTCAAACAACAAGTCACCACCAGGATGAAGGAAAAACACGAAAGTGCAGTAAGTAAAGTTTATTCTGAAGCAGAGATGGTGTCATTAATGTTTGAGGAACTGAGAAATGTTGTATACAATTTAAAGAATTGCTCTAAGAACAATATGTCAATGTTTAAATATGAAATGAATTAGCACAGAATTGTTTTTTCTCTTTAACTTTTCAGCAAATGTTCTCTTTTTTTGCATATTTACCATATATTAATTTCAGATGATCGTCATTATAAAAAAAGCATTCAAAAGAACACTCTTTAAAAAGCCATTTCAATACTTAAAAAGGTTGATTTTAGGTATTATATTTTATAATATGGAGTGAATTGTTCTTAATTGATATTTGTGTGTTTTCTCACTGTTTGTCAGGAGGATGTAGGTGTTTGGTGTTGATGACAGTGTGTCTCGGGCTCATTTGTGCTCTTCTACTTGTCTTTAACATACTGCAGCACATCACCATCATAAGTTACAAGAACGCATTTGAAGAGTTCAATCAGACTATCAACAGCTTACAGGACAATAACACTGATCTAATGATTGAAAAAGACCAACTGCAGAACAACTTCAACTCTTTGAGTCAGAAGAAACTGGAGCTGGAGACCAGAGTCAATAGTCTCACTGCTGAGAAAAACCAGTTACAGAGAAGCGTTGACTCTTTGAGTCAGAAGAAACTGGAGCTGGAGACCAGAGTCAATAACCTCACCGCTGAAAAAAGCCAGTTACAGAACAGTTTAAACTCTTCGAATCAGAAGAACCTGGAGCTGGAGACCAGAGTCAATAGTCTCAACGCTGAGAAAAGCCAGTTACAGAGAATTGTTGACTCTTTGAATCAGAAGAACCTGGAGCTGGAGACCAGAGTCAATAGCCTCACTGCTGAGAAAAGCCAGTTACAGAAGAGTTTCAACTCTCTGAATCAGAAGAACCTGGAGTTAGATGGCAAAGTCACATCTCTGAGTGATGAACTAAAGAAAGCTTATGCAAAAGGTAAGTACAGTTCTGTTTTTGTGTAAGTTCTTACTTTCCTTCTTCTTTTATGTATACAGTTTTTAAAAAGTGTGTTTCTGTTAGGAAATCAGTGGGGTTGGTTTTTCATAACCACTCAGTTAAACTGGTTTGACAGCAGGCAGTACTGCAAGGATCGTGGTGGTGATCTGATCATTCTCAACAGTGAAGTGAAGCAGGTGAGTTTGTGTGAGTGTTTGCTAATGAATGAGGGGAATCACACTTATTCCTGTTTTTATTCACATATAGAGAACCATAACTTCTATTGTCCTTGAAAAATTTCTTGGGGAGAGAGTGTGGATTGGTTTGAATGACATACAGCAGGAGGGCAGTATGAAATGGGTGGATACTTCACCACTGAATCAAGGGTAAGTGCTAAAAAGCACTGTGTATTTATTAGTTTAGTATTTTTATTCTTGTTTTAAAAATCCACCACAACCACCAGTGTCTGAAAACACACCTCTTCCATGACATCAACAATCACAAGCAAATCAACTTCCTATAAATACATTCTATTATTCTTCTCTATTTTACTTTTCTGCACTCTCACTTCAAAAAACTGATACATGTTATTCAGGTTTTGGTACTCAGGTGAGCCGAATGATGTGGCTGGAAATGAGGATTGTGTTGAACTGTTGCCTTCAGCTCCTGTCCAGAACTGGAATGATCTCCCATGCAACGATAAGAGAAAAGGGATTTGTGAGAAATAGGGTTCATCCTGGATTGTGCTTTTATTTGTATTATTTTATGGAATCATTCATATTGTGTTCACATAATTTCTAATTGAGGTTCCTGCCATTTAAAACAGTCTGCTACTTTCATTTGATATGAACTGCTTTCTTGATATCAATTTTCTTTTATAATTTTTCTGTAATGTACAAAATCAAGAATGTAAAATTGTCATTATTTTCTCATTGCTTTATTAAACTTACAATTGTCACATTCACTTTAGTTTGGACTCGTTATGTTTTGTCATCACCTGCACACGTCACTCATTTGCTGTCACGGACACTAATCACATTCAGCTGTGCACTCATCAATCACCATCATTAACACCTGTAGCCTATATATGTTCAGTTCTGGTTCAGTTCAGTGTATATTGCTATCCGTTTGCCTTCCTGTAAGATCTTTAGATAATAAACCTTTTGAATTAAATTGTATACGTCTTCCTCATCTGTCTGCCAGCATCCACCCGTGACAACAGGATTCTGTTTCTCATGGGGTGAATTATGAATTACTTATTAATTAACGAATATTATTAAAACCTCATAATTAAAGTCAGATGAAATAAAAAAGGAAGGAAATGTATTTAACAGCTTGTTTGCAGTCACGTGATTCTGATTCAGATGGAGGGCAGGAACTGAAAAGCATAATGGACGAGATGGAAAATGGACGAGGACAGTCTGTACTGTGCTGGTTTATAACTGTACAGAAAATCACAGCATATGTTGGACGTGATCCTTATGTTATGAATAGGAGGGATTTTTCTACTGAATTGAAATACTTGCCTGCCACCGAGGCGGTATATATAGAGAATGTGAAGCTGACTTCAGACCTGACTTGTTAAAAAGAGATGGTATTATTATTAACCGACCGTCTGTGACCGTCTCACGTTACAGAGGTCCGATAAATACCAACACATAGAGACTCTTTCACCCAAATATCATCATATAGAGATTGTGTCTGTTCTCCAAATTACTAAATACAAAAAAAATCCAAAACCCATTTAAGGATAAAAATTGTATTGATGTTCAACAAATTAAAAACAGATATAATACAGATGAACAAATGATAAAGCTTGGGATGCTGAATATTAGATCCCTTTCTTCAAAAGCACTTATTGTAAATTATATAATAACAGATCATTACCGAGATGTGCTGTGTTTGACAGAAACCTGGCTAAAACCAGACAATTACATTATTTTAAATGAGTCCACCCCCCAAGATTACCGTTATAAACATGAGCCTCATCTGAAAGGCAAAGGGGGAGGTGTTGCTTCAGTATTACTCAAGTCTAGTTCCAAATAATACTTTTGAAGTGATGGTGCTTTATGTAACGCTATCTAGTGTAAGTGATAAATCCAGCTTTACATTTGTGCTGGCTATACAGGCCACCAAGGCACCATACAGACTTTATCAAAGAATTTGCTGATTTTCTAGTTCTAACTTTTGGTGATTTTAAAATCCATGTAGATAATGAAAAAGATGCATTGGGATTGGTATTAACAGACATTCTAAACTCTATTTGAGTTAGACAACACGTGTCAGGACCCACTCATTGTCCTAATCATTTAGATCTAATATTATCACATGGAATCAATGTTGATGGCGTTGAAATTCTGCAGCAGAGCGATGACATCTCAGATCATTATCTAGTCTCATGTATACTTCATTTAGCCAAAGCCGCAAAGCCGATTCCCTGTTACAAATAGGGTAGAACTATCACTTCTACCACTAAAGATTGTTTTATAACAATCTTCCTGATCAGTTTCTACTCCTCAGCATACCAGATAACTTGATGTTGCAACAGAAACTATTGACTCTCTTTTTCACAGCACTTTAGACACAGTTGCTCCTTTGCGCTTAAAGAAGTTTAAGGAAAATAGTCCAACGTCGTGGTACAACGAGCACACTCTGGCCATCAAGAGAGCAGCCAGAATAATGGAGTACAACTCGAAGAAAACAAAACTAGAAGTTTTTCACATTTTATGGAAAGAAAGCCTTATTGCATTCAGAAAGGCCTTAAAAACTGCTAGATCTGCTTATTTTTCGACTCTCTTAGAAGAAAACAAACACAACCGGTATACAGTGACTACATTACCGTAAAATAAAGCTTTGACTAAAGACGCTTCCAAACAGCACAGCAGTAATGACTTCATGAACTTCTTTACTTGCTAGACAGATCAAATTAGAGAGATTATAAATTATAACCATGCAACCGTCTACTACAGTATCGCATCAGACAGTGCATTGTAGTGTCCCTGAGGAAAAATTAATTAATTAATTCATTCATTCATTTATTCATTGGAGGCAGGAACCAGCGAACGTTCAAACAAACTTTAATTCCAAAATAAACAAACACAAAACGAAAGTATAGGCGGGAGCCCCTCACGGACGTCTGCCAAATACACATAAACAAAACATAACATAAATAGTCCAGGCCTGGTCCTCTCTCGTCTTTCACTGTTGTCGCTCCTCCTTTTATGCTTCTGAGGCTCCTCTGTGAGAGACTGGTGCAGCACACAGGTGGCGCTCATCAATCACGCCACTGGCCTTGCGCCATTCTCTTTTTCTTCACTTACTTTCCATTCACTTAAACTTGCAAGATGTGATGAAACCAATGTAATATCAATGTTAGACATTTTATTTCTTCTAAAACAATTCTGGTACCCATTCCATCACTGAGACAGACTAAATTTAATGAATTCATAATTCCTTCTTACACTGTTCCATTGCTATCTGTATGATTACTACCCCATAAATTATTATGGGCATTAAAATCACCACACCAAATTTTTCTATTTTTTTTAACGATTTCATTAAAATCAATTACCAATTTCTTTACATGGATTATAAAAATGAGTTATGAGACATATTTCTATGACTATACATTCAAACCTAGTCTCCTGAATGCTCCTAAAGTCATTCCTTAACAAAATAGCACATTCTCCTCCTATTGTATATACCCTGTCTTGTCCAATATAACCAAATTTAAATGTGTCCTTAACCAAGTCTCTTGGATACCAATTACATCAGGTTTTTTTTATATTACTGAAACTTTTTTAATTCCTGACTGTATGCAATTAGACTCCTTGAGTTCCATTGCAAAATAGCCAGCGCCATTCTGAACTACTATTTGATTGGATTCATTATTTCAAAAAAGAATTAGAATTAGATCTTTGCTGCTTCTTTTACTGTCAATTCTTTCTTCTCTATCATTCTGCTCAATTTCTACATTTACTACTTTACACATGAATGCTATGAACTTTGTTCTGTCTCTTTCTTTATTTTGCATTGATGAGAGGGTTCTCTTTTAAAAAAAACTTTAACCTCCTGTTTCCTTTTCTTTTCCTGCTGTTACAGGTTTATTTCCAAGATTCTGTTTACTTCTGACACTTTCTTTAAAGCTTCTGTAAATGTGATTTTATACATAATTTTGACTTTCTGAGCTTCTTTGGCATTTGTTTCACACATCCTTTGTATGCTGCACTTGTTCTCAGCATTTAACTGGGACACTTCCCATAGTCATGCTGTCCTCCACACCTTGCACACTTTTCTTTACCATTACATTGGTTGGCAATGTGTCCCAAATGATGGCATTTAACCCTCTGGGATCTAAGGGGTTTTTGGGGTCCTGGAGGTGTTCTGACATGCCCTGACATTTGTGCTTTTTTCAGTTGCCTATAAACATATTAATGGCAAAGGTGTAATTACACTCTATTTAGCACAAACAGGGCTACCATAATATGTGAGCAACATGTATGTACATGTTTGTATTTTTGAGGGAATATTGTTTATGCATGGTTTCTGAAATAAGGCCACAAAACACATACTAAATATGTGTCCACAAGACTTTTGACTAATGGATGTCGTTGCCTAGAGTTTTTTCTTCAAAATGATGTGAAAATCATCCTGCCTAATCATTCACATAAAACAATACATTGATTTAAATTTTGTAAGACACTTTTTGTTTGGAAAGGCAATATGCGCAAGGGGCGTCAATGATTTCAACACCATCATGCATATTTAGTGGTTCACACCTGAGGAGACAATGGGGCCCGCATACTTAATGAGCCATTCATTCAGGTGTGTCACTGAGCCACAAGAAAGAATGCAAGAGCAATATATATGTGTGTGTGTGTGTATATATATATATATATATATATATATATATATATATATATATATATATATATATATATTCTACCAAATTGGTTCACAGTTGGAAGCATCTCATTTTTTTAAATATTTTTCCATGTCTAGTAATTGTGCAGTTAATTCTCATACTGTATTTTCAGTTTTGGAATATGTATCCTCTCCCCAAATTTGTCACTAATAAAACTCAATAAAAGAAATTTAAAGAAAAGGCTTATATTTACCTTTTAATAGTTTGTTTACATCTACCTTGTAAATATATTTTTTTATTAAAAATGTTACAATTACAACAACAATTCAAGTGCAATCTTTCTTTGTAAAAACTAAAGTATACATTTTATCATACATATTTCAAAGTTAAGGATTCATTACTTTGGATATAGCCTAGGCTACATTGGAACAAACACATAATAACATATTATTTGATTACTTTATTTTTGACAAAACATACTCTAGGCTATTTAACATATGAGCAAAAATTGGCAAACAAAAGCTTATTTGAGGTGGCAAATATTTTAGAGGAAAAATGTATAATCTATCCAAAACTAGTCAACGAAATGTTGTCTTTCATATGTCTGTAACATAGGTCTTTCGTTTATATAAGAAATATAAATGTTAATTTGCAGTTTAATACGTTGCTTATACAAATACATTTTATTTCAACATATTTCAGTCGATTTTTACTCATCTCAGTATAGCAATATAGTTTGCTAAAAGCGGATCATTCATTCACACACAGAAATGCGATTCAAATTTAAACTGTCTTTTTGCCAGTTGTGGTAAACAGCACATCTCTGCCATTCATTCATTCACACACAGAAACGCGATTCACTTGAGAATGAAAAAAACTTACTACAGTATTCCTCAGTATTATCCTACAGTATTATCATACATATTTTAAAGTTAAGGATTCATTAGTTTTTATATAGCTTACATTGGAACAAACACTATAATAACATCTTAGTTGAAGAGTTTATTTTTGACAGAACATAGCCTACTATATATTTAAAATATGAGCAGAAACTGGATGACAAAAGCTTATTTGATATTTTAGAATAAAAACTTTATAATCTATCCAAAACTACGAAATGTTGTCTTTCATATTTCATCTGTAACATAGTAGGCTAAACATAAACAACAGCGCCCATATGTGCTGTTAATTCATTCACACACAGAAACGTGATTCAAATTTAAACAGTCTTTTTGCATTTACAGACATTAGAACAAAGCACAAGAATAAAAAACGTCTATGGTTACGTATGTAACCCTCGTTCCCTGAGTAGGGAACGGAGACGTTACATCGGATGACGACGAAATGGGGTTTCGCTTAGAAAGCCTATCAACTTCGAGTATTACAAAACGAGCCAATGGCAAAGAAATGCCATGGGTCTGCGGAATTTGCATGACGTAACTCCGCCCCACCTCGTGGGTATAAAAGGAGGAAGTCCAGCAACATGCAGATATGTTTCTTCGCTGAGGAGCCAAGACTGAGCTCAGACGATCCCCGCGGTACAGCGGAAAGTGGCAGGCAGACGTAACGTCTCCGTTCCCTACTCAGGGAACGAGGGTTACATACGTAACCATAGACGTTCCCTTTCGTTGTCACTCCGAGTTACGTCGGATGACGACGAAATGGGGTTACCAGTCTAATCACGCCACCTTCTCAGCTGTCTTCCAGTGCCCTGCGTAAATCGAGATCCCTGTCATAGACTGGACGAAGGACTCCATTTAACACAGGAATACCAAGGTACACTAGGAAGCATATCCCAAGCTAGGGGAAGTATGCAATTAATGCCAACCCAGAGAGGGGGGGACTTAGAGAATACACATATGACCCGAAGGATGCATATGGGGAACACTGGGGTGTCCAGCCGCAGGTGGAATATTTCAACCCCAGGGGTGGCAAGGTGGCTTGCCAAGGGAAAGACACATGCTCAAAGAGGCTTACAGTGGAAATACACATGTGGGGGTCACTCAGAGGAGGGACCATGCACATGGGAGGCACCTAGCCGACGCACAGGCAAGAGACACTGGCGCCGACGTCAGGAGTGCTGGAGGAGCTCAGGGCTTTCGGGGAAGCTCACCTGAGGAGAATATCGCACGTATCCAGTCCGTGGAGTGGAATGGCGAGCAAGCGAAGACACCTGAGCGGGTCCGGTACTAGCTGGTTGAAGCGAGTACATGAGAGGACACAGGCTCCACTCGGAGATTATAGAATCTGGCGAATGTGTTAGGTGTCGCCCAGCCTGCAGCTCTGCAGATGTCTGTTAGCTAGGCGCCATGCGCTAGAGCCCAAGAGGATGCCACACTCCGGGCGGAGTGGGCAGTCACACCAAGGGGGCACGGACAACCTTGCTGCTGGTATGCCAAAGCAATGGCGTCCACTATCCAGTGAGACAACCTTTGCTTGGAGAGAGCCTTTCCCTTCAGCTTCCCACCATAACAGACAAAGAGCTGGTCTGAGGTCCTGAAACACTGCGTCCTGTCTACATAGGCGCGGAGAGCGCGTACTGGACAGAGCAGTGCCAAGGCTGGGTCTGCCTCCTCCGGGGGCAGCGCTTGCAGGTTCACCACCTGGTCCCGAAAGGGAGTGGTAGGAACCTTGGGCACATATCCGGGCCAGGGTCTCAGGATCACGTGAGAGAAGGCCGGCCCGAACTCCAGGCACGCTTCGTCGACGGAGAATGCGTGCAGGTCCCCTACCCTCTTGATGGAGGCCAGTGCAACCAGGAGCGCTGTCTTCATAGACAGGAACTTAAGCTCCACTGATTGCAGGGGCTCAAAGGGAGCACTCTTCAGGGCAGTTAGAACCACTGAGAGGTCCCAAGAGGGAACGAGAGGAGGACGAGGAGGATTCAGTCTCCTCGCTCCTCTCAGGAACCTGATGACCAGGTCGTGCTTCCCCACCGACTTACCTTCGACAAGGTCATGGTGTGCGGCAATAGCGGCAACATAGACCTTTAGGGTGGAGGGAGACAGCCTTCGCTCCAACCCCTGCTGAAGGAAGGAAAGCTCAACGCTGATCGAGCATTTCCGGGGGTCTTCTCGTTGAGAAGAGCACCAGACGACGAAGAGGTTCCACTTCAACGCATAGACGTGTCTCGTGGACGACGCTCTAGCGGAAGTGATGGTAGCCACCACCGCTGGTGGTAGGGTACTCAAACCTGCCTCGAGCCGTCCAGGAGCCACACGTGGAGGCTCCAAAGATCGGGGCGAGGGTGCCACAGGGTGCCCCGTCCCTGAGAAAGAAGGTCCTTCCTCAGAGGAATGGGCTAGGGAGGTGCTGTCGCGAGGAGTACAAGTTCGGGGAACCAGGTCCGGGTGGGCCAATACGGCGCGACCAGAATGACCTGCTCCTCGTCCTCCCTGACCTTGCGCAAAGTCTGCGCAAGAAGGCTCACTGGGGGAAACGCATATTTGCGGCCCGGCGGCCAGCTGTGCGCCAGTGCATCCGTGCCGAGCGTGCCCTCGGTCAGGGAAAAATACAGGGCGCAATGGGTCGAGTCGTGAGAGGCAAACAGATCTATCTGTGCGTCCCCGAACTGGTCCCAAATCAGCTGAACCGACTGGGGATGGAGTTGCCATTCTCCAGGGAGGGGCTGAAGCCGTGAGAGCTCGTCGGCTGTACAGTTCAGGACTCCGGGAATGAAAATGGCTCGAAGCGACCTCAGATGCTTCTGACTCCATAGGAGGAGGTGGCGGGCGAGTTGTGACATACGGCGGGAGCGTAGACCACCTTGACGGTTGATGTACGCTACAGTGGCGGTATTGTCTGATCGGACTAGTACGTGTTGACCCCTGAGCAACGCCCGGAAGCGGTGCAGGGCAAGGCGTACTGCCAACAACTCGAGGCAATTGACATGCCATAGCCGCTGGGGTCCTGTCCAGGAGCCCGCAGCAGCATGTCCATTGCACATGGCGCCCCAGCCCGTGGTGGAGGCATCTGTTGAGACAACAACATGCCGGGAAGCTCGTTCCAGGGGGACACCCGCCCTGAGAAAACTGAGGTTCGACCACGGGGTGAAGAACTGACGGCAGGTCGGAGTAACTGGTACTCGGAGCGTGCCTTGTTGCCATGCCCACCTCGGGACTCGGTCGCGAAGCCAAAGCTGAAGCGGTCTCATATGAAGCAATCCGAGCGGCGTGACCGCGGCTGCAGATGCCATATGCCCCAGGAGCCTCTGAAAGTGTTTCAGTGGAACCGCACTCTTGCCCTCGAGTTGTCTCAGGCAAGTCAGCAGAGACTGCGCGCGCTCGCTCATAAGCTGCGCGGACATGGCGACCGAGTCGATGTCCATACCGAGAAAAGAGATCCTCTGCACGGGCAAAGTTTGCTCTTCTCCCAGTTGACCCGAAGGCCCAGACGAGCTAGGTGCCGGAGCACTAGGTCCCTGTGTTCGCAAACCTGATCTCGAGAGTGAGCTAGGATCAGCCAGTCGTCGATATAACTCAGGAGGCGAACCCCGTGTTCCCGAAGGGGAACAAGGGCAGCCTTGACGACCTTCGTGAAGATGCGAGGAGACAGGGCTAGCCCGAAAGGGAGAACCGCGTACTGGTATGCCTGCCCCTCGAAAGCAAACCGCAGGAACGGTCTGTGTCGAGGAAGAATGGAGACATGAAAGTAGGCGTCCTTCAGGTCGATCGCTGCAAACCAATCCTGGGGCCGAATGCATTCGAAAACGCGTCTGGCGGTGAGCATCTTGAACGGCAGCCTGTGAAGGGAGCGGTTCAGCACGCGCAAGTCCAGGATTGGCCGTAACCCACCGGTTTTCTTGGGGACAATGAAGTAGGGGCTGTAGAAGCCGGACCTCATCTCGGCTGGAGGGACCAAAGTGGAGCGGACTCCCCTGAAGCGGGGAGGAGACCGTGCGAACTGAATCGCATAGCCGAGCCTGACGGTCTGCGCGATCCAGCGGGACAGACGGGGAAGCTCTAACCAGGCTCCCAGGAACTGAACCAGCGGGATCATGCGAACGGCAGGCGTCCCCCCGGAGGAGCAGCGAAGCGGAGTAACTGGCCCAGACGTGGACGGCATAGCGGCCCGGTGTGGGGGCACAGTTAGCAACCGCACCCTGGCAGAGGGGGCCAGGGGAGGACCAGGCTGGTCGTCCCGCGGGGGCCTGCTCTGCCAGGGGGCTGGCAACGGAGGGGGACAGGGGCGAAGCGGTCCGTGGACGGCACGCCGTGTCAACCACCTCCGGGACAGAGGGGGGCGAGGAGAGCACGGCTTGTGGGCGGCGCTCTGTGTCGCCCGAGAACTCTGTGGGCTCAGGGAAGAGGGGGTTGTTTCTGACATTAACCACTTTAGGGTGCTGCCCACCCGTGGGTGAGCAGCGGGGAGCGGAGAACAAAAGATGGGTTCCACCGGGGGAAGGAGTGGTCCTGCTACCATCTCCTAAGAAACGACCATCAACCCTGAGCAGCCCGTCTCAGGAGCACCGCTTGGCCCGGCGTTTAGCGGGGGGCGGGGCGGGAGAGGGCTGTGGCGCCTTCTTGCGGCTTCCTCCGCGACCGGCCCGAGGTGGAGGCTGCTGCATGGACCGGGCGGGAGGGGCGGGAGCCGCAGGAGGGCGCCCTCGGCGGGAAACAGGACGAGGCGTCTGCCCGGCCGGCAGGGTGGAGGCAGCAGCGGGCCGGCGGGGCAGAATGTGTTTGATGGCCTCGGTCTGTTTCTGGGCAGTTGAAAACTGTTGGGCAAAGTCTTCAACCGCACCGCCGAAGAGGCCGGCCTGGGACAAGGGGGCGTTAAGCAGACGGGTCCGCTCCGCGTCCCGCATGTCAGCCAGGTTCAGCCACAGATGTCTCTCCTGGACCACAGCTGTGGACATCACCAGACCCAGGGAGCGCGCGGTAACCTTCGTCGCCCGGAGAGCGAGGTCGGTAGCGGCGCGCAGCTCATCAAAGAGCCCTAGGTCTGTCCTACCTGGTAGACCTGCAGAGTGGCCATAGCATGCAGTGAAGCAGCCGCCTGTCCCGCCGCTCTGTAAGACTTCGCCACCAGGGTCGACGAAAATCTACAGGCTTTGGATGGGTGCTTAGGCTCGCCCCGAGAAGAAGCATTCTGAGGACATAGTTGCATGGCAACAGAGCGTTCAACCGGGGGAAGCCCAGTGTACCCACGGGCAGCTGCATCATCGAGGGGAGGAAAGGCGGATGAGACCAACGAGCGGCCCCGAGAAGACAACGGGGTCTTCCAGGACTTCGAGATCTCATCATGCACATCCGGGAAGAAAGGTATTGGGGTTTGCCGAGGACGAGGGTCGGCGGCCTTACCCAAAAACCAATCGTCCAGCCGCGAGCGCTCAGAACAGGGTGGAGGCCTCCACTCAAGCCTGATGCTCGCGGCTGCCCGGGAAAGCATGGCCGTCATCTCCGGATCAGACTCGAGCACAGCCGTATGCACACCGGAAGGTGGCAGCTGAGACGAGCCCTCACTTCCAGAAGAATCAAACCCACCTAGTGATGCTGCAACAGACATGGCATCATCCTCTGTAGCTTCAACCGAAACACGCGGGCCACCAGAGGGTAGACCCGCGGGAATCGGCCGTTCACTAGCGGGCACCGTCATTGAAGAGGGGGCTGGGGTCGCGGACACATAGTCGGCGCCTTGTTGCAGACCGTAACCCTCAGGTCACCCTGGCCACCAGCCGCAGGACGGGGGGTGGATGAGGGGACTCTCACTCTTGCGAGTTCACCGAGTCTCGACCGTAATGACGCGATGGTCATGTTCCCACAGAGAGAACATGAGTCATCCACGAGCGCTGCTCTAGCATGATCAATGCCCAAACATACTATGCAACGCTCGTGCCCATCAGAGTCCGATACCAATCTGCCGCAACCAGAAGTACACGGGCGAGGCATCTTTAAAAAGACGTGCCGCGTGTAAGCTCTTTTAGTGAGAGAAAACTCAAGTGTTGAAGCACCCGGGGAGAAACGCACCGACTGGCAGACCACTGCAGCAGATCAGCAGGAAGCACGCTCTCGCCATAGATCGCGTCACACCAACACTCGAGGTACTCGTTCGTGAAGCTGACAATTCAGAGATGGCTTGTGGAGAGAAGAATAAACTTGGCTCCGAAGCGAAAACATGTCTGCATGTTGCTGGACTTCCTCCTTTTATACCCACGAGGTGGGGCGGAGTTACGTCATGCAAATTCCGCAGACCCATGGCATTTCTTTGCCATTGGCTCGTTTTGTAATACTCGAAGTTGATAGGCTTTCTAAGCGAAACCCCATTTCGTCGTCATCCGACGTAACTCGGAGTGACAACGAAAGGGAACTTAGGCTACTCACAATTCTCGGCTAGATCAGTCGCTCCTCAAAATGAAAATAAACCAGCACATGTTCTGAGGTAAATGTCACAGGATTACTCCTCACAGTCACAGCCTCGCAAGACGAAAAGGTACATTAAACTAATGATTAAATTTGTTGTGTTATCGCGTTTATGAGGGGGGTTGACACGTTTGCATGTGTTGCTTCAGATCATTTGCGTCTGAATAGCGCGTGCTGTCCGTGGGCGTGTCACATTAGCAGAATAATGAGCTGAGAGAAGATAATGAGGTCGGCTGACACCCCTCTCTTTTTTTATAGATTACATAAACAGAGAATATTTATTTTAGTTTTGAATTAGATATTTTAAAAGTACAAACTTAAATGATTATAAAGATATATTGCTCGTGCTTGGGTGAATAGTATTCGCTGAGTTTTGTTTAAGTTTAGAGACGTGATCCAGAAAAAAGGTTAACGGAGATGGAGAGACAGAAAGCACACCCTGTTTATTTTCTTTATTTTACAAAAGCACAATGTTTTATTTCGATTGTAAGTGGGCACATAAAAAAATAGACATTCAACAGTTTATTTTTTTATATTTCTTTAGTGTGTATGACCATTTATCATGTGTGTATGAGTATTTTAAGTCTATTTTCCTGCTATGTGAAAAAAATCGAGCAAAACGCGCCGGCGCGTTTGTCGACCCCAGAGGGTTAAAACATCTTATCACTGGAGAAACATATTCCTTTACTGGTGTAAACTGGAAGAACTGGAAGAGAGGGCTCTCTAAGAGAACAAAAGGAAATTAACATTTTAACTCTCTCTTATGCACCATTCGAGACGCAAGTCAAAAGGTGTAAACTCTGAATGCAAATTTCCCATTGTTAGCAAATGTTTCCATGTGAAAGAGGTTTCTGTCTATATAAAGAAATTTAACAAGAGGCTCAGGGTGATTCTGTGACCCAGATCAGCCTGTGACGTGAAGTGTAAGCAAAACACTTTGCATCATGTGTTTCATAATGTCAAGGTTCGCATCTTTTCTCTTTATTCCAGAGCATTTGATGTTCCCTTTCGAGGGAACTCGCGATGCGTCGATGACGCTTTGGGAACGCCTCCGCGTGATTACGTCTGAAGCACGTATGTCAACTAGTCCAATGGAATGAATGAGCGTCACGGGCGGGTGACGTCATGACCAGGAAGAGATAAAAGCACATCCGGTGCATTACTCGCGTTAGCTTTTGTGCCTCAGCATAGCGCTCTGTGTCAAATCTGTCTGTGAATATTTATTGTTGTCTGTCTGATATATACATATATATACACACTATGGAAACGAAACAATTGCACAAACTCTGTGTTCTCCCTGCTCGCGTTATTTAATGAGTAGGGACACACACAAGCTTTGTGTGATGTGTTTGGGAGTAGAGCATGCGGTATCAGCCTTGGCTGATTGGCAACATTGTGAGAAGCTTTCGCTTCGCTCCCGCCTGTCACTTTTCGAGGGAAGTGACCAGGCTCGCGATTCTCAGGGTGCAGGACCCGCGTCTACCGAGGCAGCGCGGAGAATGCATTCCTGTGGATCGCAAATAGGATCTCTTTACGGGGTTGGAGATGGGTCCGCGGATCTTATCCCCTCCCTTTCCACAAGGGATCCATTGCTCTCTCTCCGGTTTCGGAAGCCCGCACTGCGGTCTCTTCCGCCCGGGGAGAGAGATCAATGCTTCAGTGCTCTACCTCCGAGGAGGTAGATGTGCTGGGCATTGAAAGTGAAAAGAAAAAACACACAATCATGGGGGAGTGGATTTGCCATCTCTTTCCCCAGCGTATGAGAAATATATATACATATATATATATATATATATATATATATATATATATATATATATACATATATATAATAGTTTATATATTATTTATAAAATAAAATAAATGTATATATAAAAAGAGAAAATATATATATACAGGTCCTTCTCAAAAAATTAGCATGTTGTGATAAAGTTCATTATTTTCCATAATGTAATGATAAAAATTAAACTTTCATATATTTTAGATTCATTGCACACCAACTTAAATATTTCAGGTCTTTTATTGTTTTAATACTGATGATTTTGTCATACAGCTCATGAAAACCCAAAATTCCTATCTCAAAAAATTAGCATATCATGAAAAGGTTCTCTAAACGAGCTATTAACCTAATCATCTGAATCAACTAATTAACTCTAAACACCTGCAAAAGATTCCTGAGGCTTTTAAAAACTCCCAGCCTGTTTCATTACTCAAAACCGCAATCATGGGTAAGACAGCCGACCTGACTGCTGTCCAGAAGGCCATCATTGACACCCTCAAGCAAGAGGGTAAGACACAGAAAGAAATTTCTGAACAAATAGGCTGTTCCCAGAGTGCTGTATCAAGGCACCTCAGTGGGAAGTCTGTGGGAAGGAAAAAGTGTGGCAAAAAACGCTGCACAACGAGAAGAGGTGACCGGACCCTGAGGAAGATTGTGGAGAAGGACCGATTCCAGACCTTGGGGGACCTGCGGAAGCAGTGGACTGAGTCTGGAGTAGAAACATCCAGAGCCACCGTGCACAGGTGTGTGCAGGAAATGGGCTACAGGTGCCGCATTCCCCAGGTCAAGCCACTTTTGAACCAGAAACAGCGGCAGAAGCGCCTGACCTGGGCTACAGAGAAGCAGCACTGGACTGTTGCTCAGTGGTCCAAAGTACTTTTTTCGGATGAAAGCAAATTTTGCATGTCATTCGGAAATCAAGGTGCCAGAGTCTGGAGGAAGACTGGGGAGAAGGAAATGCCAAAATGCCTGAAGTCCAGTGTCAAGTACCCACAGTCAGTGATGGTCTGGGGTGCCATGTCAGCTGCTGGTGTTGGTCCACTGTGTTTTATCAAGGGCAGGGTCAATGCAGCTAGCTATCAGGAGATTTTGGAGCACTTCATGCTTCCATCTGATTTCATTTTTCAGCACGACCTGGCACCTGCTCACAGTGCCAAAACCACTGGTAAATGGTTTACTGACCATGGTATTACTGTGCTCAATTGGCCTGCCAACTCTCCTGACCTGAACCCCATAGAGAATATGTGGGATATTGTGAAGAGAAAGTTGAGAGACGCAAGACCCAACACTCTGGATGAGCTTAAGGCCGCTATCGAAGCATCCTGGGCCTCCATAACACCTCAGCAGTGCCACAGGCTGATTGCCTCCATGCTACGCCGCATTGAAGCAGTCATTTCTGCAAAAGGATTCCCGAACAAGTATTGAGTGCATAACTGAACATAATTATTTGAAGGTTGACTTTTTTTTGTATTAAAAACACTTCTTTTATTGGTCGGATGAAATATGCTAATTTTTTGAGATAGGAATTTTGGGTTTTCATGAGCTGTATGCCAAAATCATCAGTATTAAAACAATAAAAGACCTGAAATATTTCAGTTGGTGTGCAATGAATCTAAAATATATGAAAGTTTAATTTTTATCATTACATTATGGAAAATAATGAACTTTATCACAATATGCTAATTTTTTTAGAAGGACCTGTATATATATATATAAAAAAAATAATAAAGCTGGTGGAGGTGTTTACTAAAGCTGTAGATAAATTAAATATTTAATGGCCAGCAGAAATAAGGGGGCGCTCGTCCTAAAAATAAAGAACGAGTTTCCTTCCCTCTATTTTTTCACCTCCATCACGGGGCAGGGTGTCTGGATTTGGCATCTGGATCCCAAATCCAGATGTGAACAACTTGTTGCAGATTTCCCAAAAAGACTCATGGCTGTATTAGATCAAAAGGGTGCTTCTACTAAAGACTGAGCAAAGGGTCTGAATACTTCAGTTTATCTTTTTTAATAAATGTGCAAAAATGTCAACAATTCTGTGTTTTTTCTCTCAATATGGGGTGCTGTGTGTACAATAATGAGGAAAAAAAATGAACTTAAATGATTTTAGCAAATGGCTGCAATATAACAAAGAGTGAAAAATTTAAGGGGGTCTGAATACTTTCCGTACCCACTGTATGAGAACTGAACTGAGTTGGATGATGACATCACTGTTTTCTCCAGAGCTGCTGTATAGATAAATTAACTAAAGTAACTTTTTTACAACAGAAATAAATCAAAATTGAACTTACTTAAGCTGGACTATCACACTAATTTTTTTTTTGTCTGTACAGCACATCTAAAAGAAAATAAATTGTTGCATTATTTTCCTGTAAAGCTGTTTTAAAACAATTTGTATATTAATAAGTGCTATATAAATAAAGGTGACTTAACTTGACTTTCTTGGTATAATGTGTTTTTGCAAATACAGGATGATAATTTAATAAACAAAGTCCAAGCACCCAACCAAATGGAACTAATACATTATGGTGACTTCAAAATGTTCAAAGAAACAACACCGGCAACACTATTGTCAGGGCTCACAGAAGGAACAGACTGAATGGTAAGTATTTAACGTTTATTTGTGCAGAAGGAAACTCAGTCGGAGATAAAAGGTAAGGATCAAATGACTTTATCATTCAGCTAAGCCTGTTTAATGTTTCAATGTCCTTTTCTCTCTTGCAGATGGGTAGAAAGCAGTCACACTGGAGATGGATGGATACGGAAGGATCGGGAAGCTGGTAAGTAGCAGGTTGGTTGAAGGAGAGTCTGTGAGTCATGTATAGACGAGACCAGACAAGTGACTGCACTGAAGGTGAGTGCCTTATAGTGCATGAGGGTGATGGGACACAGGTGACGGTGATCATGATGAGGATGATGAGGAGCAGGTGCAGGTGATGATGACCGGGAATGCTGGGAAGTGTAGTGAAGACACAGATGAAGGAGGTGAAGACACAGATGAAGGAGGTGAAGATACAGATGAAGGAGGTGAAGACACAGATGAAGGAGGTGAAGACACAGATGAAGGAGGTGAATGTGACAACTATATTAAGCCAAACTTCCCTAATTATATAACAAAAATATTAAGAGTTTTAATAAGTTACATATAAAGATGTATTTTGTTTGCAATTGATTTATATCTAAATCTGTGTGGCTGTACGTCTGCTTCAGTCTTGTTCTCTTTTTTCAGTTCTTGTTCTTCCTCTTTCCTTCATAAGACTCTGTTTATTAACATCAGGTGTCATCAATAATTATCAGTTATCACTAGTAAAGTGAACTCAATGGATTAATTTACTGCACAAAAAATTCAATATTTAACAGAGTAGATCCTACACTACTTCAGTGTTGGTTTTAACACCTGTGGATGAGACTTATATATAAACCAACCAGTGAACGTTTAACACGGGTGAATTTGCAGTGTTCTCAACCTTTGCTGAGGAGAAAATTTGAAGGGGCCAAGAGAAACATGATTAAGTATTTCTAGCAACATTGGGCATCAACCACATGGCAAACAATATAATACTTTTTGTATACAGTTTACTTTCTATGTATAACAGTTCTATCTATTAACGCATTATACAGGACTGTTAAACAAATTGTAAACTAATGAAGACGGAGAATTCAGGCTCTGGCAAAGCCGTTCTCAGCGCCGTCAAAATAAAGTCCGGCAGGACGAAAGTGACGGCTTGCATTGCTTCACTTCAAAGTTCCTACTGGTGGTGCAAATGCAAATAGGAAAATGATCTATAGGGGAACATTTAGTTCTCGGATGACTACCCAGGTGGCCAGTTAGTTCCTATAACTATGTGAAAGTCCCTTTTGTTGTGTGCGTTCGGGCCTGGTGTCTGGATCCTGACACTTCTGTCTAGTCTTGGTTCATTTTTAGTGTTGAAGTCCTGACATCCACGTGCCGTGTGCTTCTGTCAGTCTTGTGTTTTCTGTTTGAGCACATGGCGGATGAAAGTTTGTTTGTCATGTGCTCTTCTGCCTCGTTTTGTGTGTTTGTCTTTGCACATAGCTTTTTGTGGGTTTCTGCGATGCGGCACGCATTACGTAATCACGTTGAAAGGTCACGCGTGTCGGTTCAAAAGTGAAGGATAAGGCGAAAGACTCCATCTCATTTTCTCCTCCAACTTCAAAATCGACCAACATCGTTTTACCTTTTATTTATTTTTTTGTAAAAGGCGTTTGACTTAAACACAAGGTCTGTACTTCCGCCTACATCATGTGTGACTTTTCAATGTGATTACATAATGCGTGAAGTCGTGGACATGCAATAATGCTGTTTTTTTGAAAAATGCACGATGGTTTTTGCTGTGTTTTAAAAAAAGCCCTTTAATTTCTCTGCATTTGAGTCCTCTCTCTCTCCTTTCTAAACCAAACCTAACATTACACATTTCTATTATTCATTATAATTATTACATTATAAAGTTAATTGATTGTAGGGCTGCATAGTTTAGGTCAGCCGGAACCGGGAACGCTTCCTATAACACCTGATGTACTCGTTTCATCATAAGAAGAATGGGATCTACGCTAATGTTAGTCTTTCTGTTTATTCTGAGGTTTACTGAAGTCAGCCGGATCCAGGCCGGATCCAGAGAAGATGGTGGATAAATATTCTGAATTTTCTGATTCAATCTGACTTCTGAACTGTAATGCTGACTGAATCATTACCATACACTGTTCGTTCGTTGGCCAGAGGAGAATTGCTGGGTGGGTCAAGCTCTTTGCGGTTTCGTCTGACAGGTTCAATGCCTCCAGATTCGGACTTGTGATCCTCTCGCTTTATATCTTCCTATCTGCTCCTCTTTCATCTAGAGATTTCACAGCAATCATCCATAAAACAAACATTTCATATGTAATATCAGTTCTTCTCTGGTGAGAAATATTAGTTTCTTAATGTGGAAGGTAGATTGTGCATTAGGTATAAGTTCCATTTTAAACATAAGCAACGTGTTTTTCTACCTTACAAGGAAGTTGTAAGTCTGTCTGTGATGTATATAAGCTCAATCTTACTGTACCACCTCAGAGAAACATAAAGGCATGATGGGGTGAGAGGAAGGAGAAACATAGAGATGATAAACCCAGAGAAACCATTTACATTTAGCATGATGGGATGAGAAGATAGAGAAATGGGGAATAGAGAAATCAGGAATGACCTCCTCTCATGTAGCCTTATTCTTATATGCCTGTTTCTCTCTGTCTGACACATGATACATAATAAATAGATATATATTGGCAAAAGTAACTGGTGTAGCTTCCGTGATTCAACAATAATAGGGGGAAGCGAGATTTTCAAATCTACAAATGGTAAAAATACTCACTAACAGGACAACTGTTGCTTTCTGATGCACTGAGATGAGCGTCTCTCTCGGCCGTCTCAATTTCTTTGGCTTCCCATTAATTTTCCCTTCTTGCTAGGTCCATTTCTACCTGCATATAAGATTTGTTACTCATGCCAACATGGTCGACCACATATAACATCACAAGAACATCCATGAATGAACTGAGCTGCACAGTTTAAAACTCATTTACAGGAATGTAATTTAAAAAACAACATGCAAGCATTAAAACCATAAACCATTGAGTAATAATATTGACTATTGTGTGATATTGAAATAGTTACCTCGCCTTAGTTGTATCAGTGCCATCTTGTTAGGTATGATAAGAACCGTGAAGTCCTTGAACTCATTATAAGGATAAAACTGAAACAGAACAGAAGCAGACATTCTTGCAGAAGAGAATTGATCACCAATCTACGATTAATTCAGACAGAAAAATCTGTATCTTTAAACCAAACTGTGCACATGCAATACTTCTAAAGCCTAAATCACGTGTGAAGACAGTTGATAACAGGGCTGAGGTGACTGGATTAAAGTAGCAAGATTCGTGTTTAAAGATGTTTTGGATATTTGCCCTCTGCCATTTTCAACAGCTGATGAAATGATATAAAGCTTCACTGAAAATTTACAAAATCCTCAAACTGAAGTCCATCCATTCACAGAGTGTCATATGGGTGAATTATCCTTTTAACTGACAAATGCCAATTCTGTAATGAAATCGTTCTCCCGGAAGTGACAATTTCAATGGAAAAACAGCATCTCAGACTTCAGTTACATTAGTAATGGACTTGATTTCTCTGATGTCTGTGCTATTAGTTGGTTTGTGTAAAATTTTACATATAAATAAAAACATAGACATGACAATATTGCTTTGAGTTAATTATTTTATTATCTTACAGCTTTTGCCTAGATAAGTCCAATATAACATAGAAAACATTAGCCTGGCAACAAATATTACAATATTTATTTCATACTTGAAAAAACAAAACAAAACAAAAAACACTTGTGTTAACTCTTGTAACTAAAATGTCTTACAGTGCAGTTTTTTTTTATTTTATATAATACTGACTATGGCTAATAATACAATCCTATTAGATGAATATGAAAAAAGCAGTAGTGTTTGTAGTGCAGTCCACTGGAGGCGAGTTGCAGAAGAACCCAAGTGCAGTTAATTTATATCCAAACATAAGCAAAATACAAAACAAAGACTTGACATGATCCTTAGCATAAATGTAGAAACAACTCACCACACAGCGGCTACAGAGACAATACTAGACAAAGACGCATGAGGGCTTAAATACACAAGGACTAGTGACTAAATAAAGACACACCTGTGAACACAATCAAGACAATTAACCAATAACAACATGAAACAAGAGACTAGGAAGCACATGGCAGGATCACATGAGGGCAAGGAAATCACATGACAAGACAGGAAACATGACTGTAACATGAAACATGAACTCAAAACAAAACTATACAATACAGAACGGTTTGTAAACGTGGCGTCCCGAACCAAGCTCAAGTGCAAATAACTGGAACAGTTCCTCACTGTTCTTAAAACTGTTCGGTTTGACAGTGGAAAAGCAGCTGTCTGAACCATCCCTGCAAACACACATTATAGAGTAGTCAAGTCACCTTTATATATAGCACCTTATACAATAACTATTGTATCAAAGCAGCTTTACCGTGATAACAGGAAAATGATAAAATGATGCAAACATGGTTAATTTTAGCTGTACAGCAGCTCTAAAAGAGAATAGTGGCATTGTTCAGCTGAAGTCACTTTAGTGTTGATTAAGTTGTGTTGTAAAAATCATCAATTATTAAATTAGTTCATTCCATCTAGCAGCTCTGCAGAAAACAGTGAAGTCATTGTCCAGCTCAGTTCAATTCTCATCCAATAGTGTCAGTGTATGGAGCTAGAATTGTGTCTTTATTACATGCGAGAAAATAAATGATCTGAGAGAAAAAAAAAAGTTTGATAGAAAAAGTTATCACACTGATAGCAAAAAAGCATTTCATGAGAGAAAAAGAATATTTGAGAGAAAAAGTTTCTCATAGAACATAAAAAAATATAAATTTGAAATTTTTTTAATTATTTCTGAGAAAAAAAATCTCTCTCAAAATACTTTGAAAAAAAATCTCAAATATATATTTTTTGCCCTTAGTGTGAAAACATTTTCTCTAAAAAAAAAAGTGTTTCTCTCAAAACGCTTTTCTTTGCTCTCGATGCAATTTCTTGCTCTCGTGTCAGGATTTTGCTTTCGCTGTGAAAATTGTGTCATGGGCGGGGCCACGTTCCTATTGGCCAGTCGGGTGAGCATCGTCTTGTCTTGGGAGTCGAACTGAATCATTACACCATTGTTCGAGTTCGGTTCACCTAGATAGATGCCTCCTCTAGCTTAGAGCTTAGATTCTCTGCCCGAGCCCGAGCCCGAGGTCAGGCCGATATTTCCTGTCACTATCCTCGGGCCGGGCCGGACCTTTGATCTAGAGACGTGCACTCCCAACGCAAAAGAGTGCGGCGCGGGACTAGATTTGATGGCCGAGTGCGAGCGCGGGCGCGGGCTGTAATGCACTCACTCTGTGTGTGTGGGTTCCGGGAGAATAAAACGATTCGTGGGACTCCCGCAAACTAGAAATATCTATGAATAAAACATATAAAAACGAATACATTTTTATTCATCTGTTGCAGAAAAGCAACAAGAACAACTAAAACAAAATACAAATGATTTACAGGCCAGAGTTTTGTTTTATAACATGTTAGCAGCGTTGAGCGATGTAGCCAATCACAGACGTATGTGTTGATTTCTTGAACGCAATGGCCAATCAGAAGCATAGACTCCCCTCACTGCTCAAAACTGACTTTTTGTTCAAAGCTGAATTCTGTATGCTGGCAAATCTTCTAATTATAACAAACAAAGTGTATATATTAAGATTCATTGTGCAGTCAGCTTCATTGATAATAACAGATGTGTGAAATTGCGATAAAGTGATGTCAGCTTTTTAGGAATTATTAAAGGGGTGGTTGATTGCGATTTCACTTTTTTCATTTTAAATAGTGTGTAATGTTGCTGTTGGTGCATGAACAGTATCTGCAAAGTTGCTGCGCTGAAAGTTCAACGTAAGCAGAGATATCGTCTTTTAAAAATCAGGAAGTTTAATGCCTACAAAAACGACTCGAATGGTACAACATATTTAATTTTTAAAACCCATAAATTTACATCAACCCTCCCTCCGGAATATGCAAAAAAGGGGGCATGGCCATATTTCTGCGGCTTTGTCGAAGAGGAAGAGCTATAGTGGAGAGCAGTAGCCATGCCGTCGAAAGTGTGTTATTTTCACCCAGCTGTCAGGTCTTCTGTGTTCGGGCTTCCTACGGATGCTGTAGTTCGTCAACAATGGCTACAATTTATGTTTGATTATGTTCCAGAAAATTACAATCGTAATTTAGCTCTCTGTGCTGCGCATTTTACGGAAGACAGCTTCCAGAATCTCCACAAATTTAATGCCGGATTCAACAAGAAACTGTTACTAAAGCATGAAGCAGTTCCAACTTTAAAACCAGAGGCAGCAGTTGTTGGGCCACAACCTGTAAGTACGACTTAATAATTTTAAATGTATTTGCATGTATAATTTTAGACGTAGGGTTTTAGTTTCATCAAGGACGTAAACAAATGCTAGCGCTGGCTTTAGTAGCCACTTAGTTATGCTATTTTGTGTGTCTATGACAAACGCATACAAACATTTTGGACCTGAATTTGTAATTATGTACTAATTTTGTAAATGTATTTTCCATACTTTATGACGTAATTTTTCGATTTGATCAAGAACGTAAACCAATGCCAACACTGTTTGTTTATAGTAGCCAGTTAGTTCGATGCTATTTTGTGTGTATAAAACAAACGTGTATAAAGTTCAAAAAACGTTTTGTAAGAGCCGTGTTTGGGGAGGTTCTGCTTGACTCTCTTCATCGCCCCTTTCTGGGTCTGATTCTGGCTCAAACTGATACGGCAGTATTGACACAATTATTTACATTTGACCACATGCAACTTCCGCCCGTAAAGGTAATGGGCGTGAAGTTTCCGGACAATGTACGTTACGCAGTTTAGCCAATTGCAACACACCGGCCCAACTAACCAATCTTAGCCCATTGCCTGTTTCTAAAGGAGTGATTTCATAGAATCAGGAAGTCAACCGGTCGTTCAAATGACAGAGGAGAAAGCGGCTTACAATAAAGGTAAAATTAATGAAAAATAAGGCTTTAAAAAAAAAAAAAACACGAAGACATGTTATATTGCACCCCATAAACACAATCATGCAAAGAAAAAAAGCAGTAAACCACCCCTTTGAGGGAGCGCACTTTGCACGCATTCAGTCATGCCAAACCATGCACGCAGTATCTGCTTGATTTTATGTTATAACAGTGGTTTGTGTGTTAATGCTTTAATAACGAATAATTTATCAGGAACATTTAAGATGATGTGAATGATGGCGACACGTAGGCTAACTTGAAAGTATTTGGAGGTGCAGAACAGAGGAGGGTGAGGAGAAAGTAACATAGAAAGTAGTTGAGAACGTCAGTTATAACGACCCACGTATTAAAAAATGGTCGGGTTTAAATCGGGCTCGGGCTCATAATTATAGTTAATGTGTCGGGCCGGGCCGGGCCGGGCTCGGACACAACGTGCACGGGCTCGGGTAGGGTCGGGCTTGATTTTTTGGGCCCGATCTAAGCTCTAAGTTGAGCACGGACACAATGTTTGGGTAAGATGATGACACACACACAACTGGATGTTAGCTGGCTGAGCAAGTTCAGCATCACTGAAGATTAAACATAAAAAATAGCACTCATATTCATGAATGAATGTATATTATATTATTAGCTTGCTAATCGCTAGTAAAACTAATTATTAATTAGCCATCATGCTAGGTAAACTTGCATGAGTGCTATTTTTTAATGTTTAATCTTCAGTGATGCTGAACTTGCTCAGCCAGCTACCCATCGAGTTGTGTGTGTGTCATCATCTTACCCAAACATTGGAGTGTCCGTGCTCAACTAAGGCAGAGGAGGCATCTATCTAGGCGAACCGAACAGTGGTGTAATGATTTAGTTCGACTCCCAAGACAAGACGATGCTCACCCGACTGGCCAATAGGTATGTGGCCCGCCCCGCCCATGACACAATTTTCACAGCGAAAGCAAAATCCTGACATGAGAGCAAGAAATTGCATCGGGAGCAAAGAAAAGCGTTTTGAGAGAAACACTTTTCTTTAGAGAAAATTTTTTCACACTGATAGCAAAAAATATATATTTGAGATTTTTTTTCAAAGTATTTTGAGAGAGATTTCTTTTCTCAGAAATAATTTTAAAAATTTCAAATTTATATTTTTTTATGTTCTATGAGAAAATACTTTCTCTCAAAACTTTTTTTAGTCTCAAATATTATTATTTTTTGCTATTGGTATGAAAACTTTTTCTCTCAAATATTCTTTTTTCTCTCATGAAATGCTTTTTTGCTATCAGTGTGATAACTTTTTCTCTCAAACTTTTTTTTTCTCTCAGATCATTTATTTTCTCGTATGTAATAAAGACACAATTCTAGCTCCATATCAGTGCAGCTAAATAAATAATATTGAATATTAATTATATTAATTAAATATGAATTTAATACAAATATTAAGGCAAAACTTAAGCATTTTCTTTTCCCTTCAAGGTTGAGTCACAGCAAATCACAGGAACAGAGCAGGAAAAAAGCATCCACAGAGAAAACTCAAGCTTATATAAACTTCTACTTAAACTTCTATTCAGTCCTGTTTAAAAAGCAGAATAAAATGAATTAGAACAAAACCATAATGAAAACGCTTTCTCTCAAATGTAATAAATAACCCAAATAAATAAATGACAAAACAAGTGCATATTTATTCTCTGAAAGCCGGTCTAGATGAGCTGACAGTGGCAATGTTTACATGCACAACTTTTGTTTCATTCGGATTGAATTCATTTCGATTGATGAATCTGAATAGTGTTTACATGAACGGTAAACATGCGATCGGGTTGATGTGCGGGTTATACGTCACAAGCAGATTTTCCTGCTGTTCCTTCCGTTTCCTCCTACATTGGTTCTTTATTTGTTTTAAACAGCAGACTTAATATTTATCCATTTCTGGTCATAATCTGGAGACAATGAGCATATGAACCGTTGTGCTGTACTACTTATATTTATCAGGCAGTAAAAATGGGCCCTGTGGCCAAAACCAGTCGCCTGTGGATGAGATTAATTTATGTGATTTATGTGATTAATTAATTTCAACGTCATTGCACATGCGCAGGCCTTTCAGCTTTGGTTTTCAATCCGATCAAGTGTTTACATGTACTCTGGATCTGATTAGAAACTAAATAAACCACCCATTTCAATCCGATCGAAATTACATCTGCAGACATGTAACATTAATACCAGAATAGATGCAATGGGCTTCAAATTTAAACTAGGATTTCATATTCATTATACAATACAAGAGAAGGGGACTGTAACTTCTGATACTGATGATTTCACAAGCTCTGTTATGGGGAGAAAAAAAAACATGCAGGTCTACATTTACATACAAGTATGATTAACATTTTACATTTAACTAGCAGATGATTTCATGGAAAGTGACTTACACAGATATGTATTCATGTTCAAAGAGTTAAAATGCAAATAACTGATCAGTTGATTAATCAATTGATCAGTTGTACTCAACCTCCACAGGAAACCTGGAAACTCGCTTCAGTGTCCATTGCAGAGAGTAGCTGTAGGTTTGTTCTCACTTTCAGACACTAATGGAAATAAACAGACAGACAATTTAATGTATGATTAAAGTATGATGTCCCATACTCAGAATTTGTCCTCTGCCCATCCAAGTGAACACACACCCTTTTTGCTGCGGTTTGGTGCCTTGCTCAAGGGCTCCTCAGTTATGGGTAATGAGAGTGGAAGAGAGCTGTACATTCACTCTCCACACCGATACTGAGATTCAAACCCATGAAAATTGGGCCACAACTACCCCCAAATGCACAATGAATGTGTGCTATAGTTTCAATTATCAGGTATTATGGTGTAAGTTTAAAACAGGGTAACATGTTACTTTACTTGTTACTTTAAAAAAATAAGTTTGATGATGTATAATGTGTGTTACTCCCAACAATAGACAACATGGATCTATTGTAGTCAACAGTGTACATTGTAATGATTTGATAACACCATTTATAATCTAATCTTTGGAGTCAAAAATGAAAGTCAAGTTTTGTGTATCATTGTAACGTTTTAACATTGTAAGCTGAATCTGACACGGAGGGACAACGTCCTCTCACAGGTAATCTTGTGAACTCAAAGCTTCAGGAGCTCTTTGTCTGTTACGGAGGCCAGCAAAAGGGAAAGGCTGTCTCGAAGCAGAGGATGGCCCACTGAATAGTGGATGCCGTCACCTTGGCTTACGAAGAACAAGGTGTGCCTTGCCCGCTCAGGGTGCGAGTTCATTCAACAAGAAGTGTTGCATCCTCCTGGGGGCTGGCACATGGCGCCTCTCTAACAGATAATTGTAGAGCTGCGGGCTGGGCGACAAACAACACATTCGCTAGATTCTTTAGCCTACGTGTAGAGCAGTGGCGGCTGCTGGTCTTTCAAAGAGGGGAAGCTAATTTTCAGCCTACATCATAAAAATTTTCCATTTATTTATACGAATACCAAGAAATATGTTGCAGCAGTTTGTGTTTCGACTACACTTGCAAAATCCGCGATGGAACTGAGCTCGAATAGCTTCAGGGTCAGCAACTTTTTATAGTACAAAATCGCTGTCAATCAAAAGGAGATGCAGTCCTCCTACAGACCCTCCAATCATCACGCAGAAGCCCGGAGTCCAGCCCCACCCACTCCGATGAACGTGTTCTAACGCATGTTTAGTCAATAAAATGTTAACACGTTAATTTTTGGACATTATAGGGGAAGCCGAGCTTCCCTTGCAGTCTTAAAGAAATCCCCACTGATGTAGAGCCGGTTCCTCCTGTGTTCTCACCTCAAACGGGTAGAAGCACCAAGAAGCACCTACAGTTGCGCTCATGTCTCCAGAGTGGAAAACCTTTTGAGTCCTCTGTCACCCTCGGCAGCCAGACGGGGTGGAGTGTCTGGCGCTAGGCCTATATCCCACTGAATCATTGAGATCCGGGTCTAGGCTGGGTGCCGTGTGTGTGACCCTGGGATCACATATGTTGCTTTTTTCCACCGTTGCTCCTTAACGGAAGCCCGTGTCTTTCCCTTGGGAGAACCCATCTCTTAGGACAGGGGTTCTCAAACTTTTTGGGACCAGGGACCCCTTAGAGCGGAGAAAAATTTCCAAGGACCCCCTCATAACAATGTCTGTGATTAATATGCTTAAAACTATTTGTACTCTTAAATGCCATTGGAATTAATTGCATTGTAATCTTTTTCACCCTAAAAACTTAAGACCTGTTTTATAGAACAGAAAAACATGTCAGTTTAAATCATGTTAATACCACTTATACTTGTAAACAGTGGGTCTTTTATTCAAATTGCATTTGGACTCAATAGCATTTACACTAAGTAATTTATCTTAAAAGCTTTCATAAAATCAACAGCAAGACAGCAAGCACAGGCTTGTTCTAATAAAACCAAACATTAAAATTCCCTAGATTAAAATTAAAACATTAACATTTTACATTAAAATAATTCTTCACCCAAAATGAAAATTCTCCCAAAAATGAAAATTCTGTCATCATTTACTCACCCTCAAGTTTTTCCAAACCTGAATGAGTTTCTTTCTCCTGCTGAACACAAAAGATATTTTGAAGAATGTCAGTAACCAAACAGTTGATGGACCCCATTGACTTCCATATGTTTTTTTTTTTTTTTTAAGTACCAGAAACTGTTTGGTTACCCACATTCGTCAAAATATCTTCTTTTGTGTTCAGCAGGAGAAAGAAACTCATTCAGGTTTGGAACAACTTGAGGGTGAGCAAATGATGACACACTTTTCATTTTTTTGGGTGAACCATCCATTTAAAATAACATTTAAATTATGTAATGTTTATGTGCATCAACTTTAAAATAATGAACTCATTGCACCTTATATCAATGGCAGAACAATCAACAAACCATAACAGAATTAACACTGTTGCAGAACACATCCTAGTAATTAAGTTAAACCTAACTTTTATTTTGGCGGGTTGTAGTGAATAAAAGTTTTGTATTGTTATTATTTATGTAGGCCCAGGGGCGGAATGTTTTTAGTAAAGCCCCGAATATTTTGCTACCTTGTCTTTCTCATAGAGCAAAACAATTAATCAGAAAAACAAATGTGAATAAGATTACAGCTGCCGTGATTACCTAATCATGAAAAGTGCATATTACAGTTTTATTTATATTTTTCCCTTTGCATTAAAAGTACTTAGAACGTGCTTTTGCAGCGTTGAGCATTGTAGCCAATCACAGACATGTCTGTTGAACGCATCGGCCAATCAGAGGCGTTTAAACGAGTCGCGTGCTGAAGATGTGTTTTGCGCGAGCTCACCGAGTTCTACACTTTTCGCAAACCGGTCATTATTATTGGCAATAACCTTAAGATGCAAATAAGAGATTCACTGCAATGTATTTGATATTCTTGATGCTGCTCTGATGCACTCCATTACGCACCGCTCTGTTTGTTGGATGACAAAAAGTTCAGCGGTCTAGCTCATCAATGTCAAAATCATAGACATAATAAATACATAGACGCCCTATTGGCCGCTTTGGAACGTTGCTGCGATACGTCAACGCGTCCGCCATTTTGCGGAGGGCAAGACTGCGCTGTAAACAAATGCAAGTAAACGGGTGAGCTGCGGTTTTTCTGGATAAAAACAAAAAATGTTTTTACATTTATCAGCCGATTTTAGTGGTTTGTATGTGGTGTACAAAAAGTTTCATCTCCAGTTATTTAAAATCTCGATAGACTTATAAAAAAAAATGTATTAGGAATTGTCAAAGCTCAGGCTTGTCATGTAGGCTATCTGGCTTTTTATTCTTGGATAAGAATTGTGAAGACCCCCATACTGAGATTTAATTTAATGTTCACATTAAATGAAATAAAGTTTTCTTATTGTGGAAAAAACATTTTCTGTGATTGACCCGATTTTAGCAATAACAAAGATAACGGATGGATCCTTTATGGTAATACATATGATATGGTACAACTACAGTGAAATGCAAATAGTAAATATAAGATAAAGTGAGAAGTAATAGTAAATAGTTTAGTCAATAAAATAAACAAACAGTATACAGCAAATAAAATAGTAATGGATAGTATAATTATATAATATCATAAGTACAATAAAACAATCATAAAAATATTGATAATAGCATATAGTTTATGTATAATACTATAATAATAGCAATATAATAAGAAATATCAATTACAGTATACAGACAATAAAAATATTAAGTTAGTGACTATGATAGCATAACTATAATAGATTGATAATCGCAAATGGTATAATATTATAATAACAATAATAATAAGAACAGCAAATACAATGTGATATCAATTGCAGAATAATATAGACAATATGAAAAAAATATGAAACATTATAATATTGATCATTAAACTGACATTTAACAAAAAGAGATTTGTCATTTTATTTTATGTAGGCCTACATACAGTGAAGATAATGTATAAATAGGCAAATATAATTTATATATTTTAAAATATTCCTACATAGGCTATATAAAATAAAATGACACAACCCTGTCTCTTTTTTGTTAAATTTCAGTTTTATTGATCAGTAATAGCCATCATAACAGTATAAGTAGCCTAAAAGGTATAAAAAGCTATACAAGACAAGAAATAAAGTAAACGATTCAGTCAAACATACAGCAGGATACAACGTTAAATAGCCTAAATATAAAGTTATGAAACTTCACTTTGCCCTCAGCCAAAACGAACAGATAGATTAATGAGACCAAAGATCGCCCGTTAGATATACACAAGACGAATACATCAGAGCCAGCGGCAAACGTCAGAAGCACTAGCCGAGGTAAGGCTGTTCCAGGCGGGGTACATGAGCGCTGAGCGCCCGGTGATCGCCTGTATCTCACAACTCCGAAAACGTTCGATCAAATTTTTAAATAGGCGCTATATTTTTAAATAAACCACAGATCTGAGCTTTAAACAACTACATTGTCGACTGAAAAACTATTAAGACCACATTTCGTGACACAATAACAGTAGTATTTTTAAATTTTGCGGCCTTTCTCCTCTGAACGTTACTATTACTAATTATATCATGACCAAATACAACCAGAAACAAATGTTCAGTCTTGCTTGTGAAAGGTAATTCCTCGAGACCTGTTTTCAGTTGTTTGGCGATTTGTGCAGCACACGAAAAGTGCATTTTTCTCTATTCCCGGTATGAGAGGTATGGGAAAGTTGCCCTCCGCAATATGGCGGTGCCGTTGACGTACGCTCCAGTGGCCAATAGGGCGTCTATGTATTTATTATGTCTATGGTCAAAATGATTAAAGAAGGCGGGGCTTACCGTTCACAGAAGGATGTTAACAGTGAACGAACGCCTGGTAAAATGTAAGTAGATAAAGATTTAATATTTGACAACTGTAATTATTTCACTAATAGGCCTACAATAAGCCTTTCTTTTTCTTTATTCCCTTAAATCGCTTTTATAATCAATTCATTAATTTAAATAAAAATACCCAATTTTAGTTTGGGCTAAAGCCCGAATATCCACTGACCTTAAAACCGCCCCTATTTTTGTATCAAATGAAATGCTGAAACGTTCTCAAAGTGACTCATAGCAGCTCTGGAGATGAAGCTCTTGTGTAAAGGCAAAAGGCTCATACATTTTTACTCACGTAGGCCTATGCCGCCTATCAAAGAGAATGAAAGCCCGTGTCCGCCATATAAAACTATAAAAAAGGTAGGCTAATTGTGACTTTTTAATCTCACAATTCTGACTTTAAAGTCACAATTACCTTTTCTTTTTTGTATTCAGTGGCGGAAACGGGCTTCCATTACAAATGACATTGGCAAGCTACTAAACGTCTTAAACAATATTAATTTAAAACATTTTGAATAAACTGACGGATAAAAAAAAGAACTGAAAAATTTAAACCTAGCCTCTTAACTTTGATTTTACAACTAGGCTACTGTGTATTCGCGGATTCACTCTTCTCTCTAGATATGCGCGCGCGTTTTGGGGGGAGAGAAAGAGAGAGCTGGTGCGCTCTGCCAAGAATTTCCCCAATGGTCTGACTGGATTCCGCGATTCCGTTCATAAGGTTCTAAAATTATTTTGCGGACCCCCTGGCAACGGGTCACGGACCCCAAGGGGTCCGCGGACCCCACTTTGAGAACCACTGTCTTAGGAGATTGGTGTCACCTCAGTAATTCCATATGTAAACAACCCCACGAGGTTAGTCCATATGTTACCTCCACATGACTTATATGGCTTCCACAGTGTTCCTTTCCCAATAGAAAGGGCACGCTTTCCCAGTGTTATCCAATAATCTTACTGAGTTGGAACAGCAGTAATGGGCTTCTCTGTCTAAGCCTTGTCCCATCAGGTAAGACGGAGTAGGTTTCCACAGGGTGCTGGATGGGATCATCAGCTGTGGCGCTTTGTCAAGTCACTCCTTTGGTAGGGGATTTCTGTTGGTTGGTCATTCGGCGTAACGTCGAGAGTGACCGACTGAAAGGGAACGTCTCGGTTACATATGTAACCCTCATTCCCTGAAGGAGGGAACAGAGACGTTACATGCCCCGCTGGGGTCACCGGCTCGGCTCCTCATCGAAAACCTGAAGAATGCGTTGCACCTGCTGCTCATTATATGCGTGTGCCGCGATGCAATTATCGCATGCCAATGTGCGTTGGCTTGTTTTAGTTACACTCGAAGTAGATTGGCCTCTCTTGCAAGATTCCTATTCCTATTCGTCTCCGTTCCCTCCTTCAGGGAACGAGGGTTACATATACGTAACTGAGACGATATTTATTTACATTGATTCGTGGGAATCTCCCCACTGGTATCAAGAAACACAATACCAAAACTTGGCAAGCGGTGACGCTGTTCCTATTCCATTTCAGCCTGCATTAATACCTGCTAACACAACACAATACATGCTGCTGCTAAGTGCTAACCTATAACCAGTTTTTTTGTAACCCTATTACCAGTAATTCATCATCTTGCAAATAATTAAACGAAAATAAAAAACAAACATGAAAATAAAAAACAAACAGGCAGACCATGACAATTGTATGAAATTATAAGTATTATATGATCCTCTACCATCGCATACATCAATAAATACATATAAATAACGTAATTCTTACTGTTAGGATGCTCTAATTCATTGCTGCTACTTCGCACAGGTTTCAGTCCTTCGGCCCATCTATCCAGTTCTCTCTCTCTCTTCTCCAGTTCTCTCTCTCTTTTCTCCAGTTCTCGCTCTCTTTTCTCCAGGTTTTTCCGTCTTCTCTCCAGTTCTTTCTCTTCATCTTCTATATTACGGTACCATTGTATTATATCCTGGTCCATTAGTCTTCTCTCCAGTTCTCTCTCTCTAATATATAGTTCCATTACTCTTTTCTCCAGTTCTGGATCTCTAATATCCGGTTCTTTCTCTCTTTTCTCCAGTTCTGGATCTCTAATATCCGGTTCTTTCTCTCTTTTCTCCAGTTCTGGATCTCTAATATCCGGTTCTTTCTCTCTTTTCTCCAGTTCTCTCCCTCTTCTATCCAGCTCTCTCTCTCTTCTCTCCAGTTCTCTCCCTCTTCTATCCAGCTCTCTCTCTCTTCTCTCCAGTTCTTTCTTTCTTCTCTCCAGCTCTCTCTCTCTTCTATCCATTTCCATTGCTCTTCTATCCAGTTCCATATACTGGTCCATCAGTCTTATATCCAATTCTCTTTCTCTAATATCCAGTTCTCTCTCTCTTCTCTCCAGTTCTCTCTCTCTAATATCCGGCTCTTTCTCTCTTCTCTCCAGTTCTATCTCTCTTATATCCAGTTCCATCGCTTTTCTATAAAGATCTATTGCTCTTCTATTTCTTACATATAAGTTAAATGGTCTTCCATGAAGGCCCATCAGTCTTTTCTCCATTTCTCTCTCTCTAATATCCAGTTCCATTGCTATTCTATCCAGTTCTCTCTCTCTTTTCTCCACTTCTCTCTCTCCAATATCCGGTTCCATTGCTCTTTTACCCACTACCATCTCTCTTATAAAGGAGCAAAGGGATGGTATATGCAGGTCTATCAGTCTTTCATCCTGTTCTGTCTCACTTCTCTTCAATTCTTTTTCTTTTCTCTCCAGGTCTCTTTCGCTTTTTTCCTGTTCTGTTTCGCTTTTATCCAGTTCCATCGTGCTTTTATCCAGTTCCATCGTGCTTTTATCCAGTTCTGTTTCGCTTTTATCCAGTTCTGTTTCGCTTGTATCCTGTTCCACCATGCTTTTATCCAGTTCCATTGCTCTTTTATATAGTTCCATGGCTATTTTATCCAGTTCCACCTTGCTTTTATCCAGTTCCATTGCTCTTTTATCCAGTTCCACCTTGCTTTTATCCAGTTCCATTGCTCTTTTATCCAGTTCCACCTTGCTTTTATCCAGTTCCACCGTGCTTTTATCCAGTTCCACCTTGCTTTTATCCAGTTCCACCTTGTTTTTATCCAGTTCCATTGCTCTTTTATCCAGTTCCATTGCTCTTTTATTCAGTTCCATGGCTATTCTATGTAGTTCTCTCTCTCTTTCTTCATGTGTAGTTGGATATGACTGTATGATTACATTACAACATTACAGTTGTTTTATTACTAACTTTTTTATACGTTGCTTTTTTATACTTAACTTTCAAAGCTTTTGGGTTGAGAAAAGCCTCACAACACAGCCTCCGCCCACCAATGTGACATGCTGTTTGCATCTGACGTAAATATGGTGTTAGGCTCATATATTCCATGTTCCATATTCCATGTTTGAGTATTGCATATTTCATTAACCCAAACCTCCAAAGTAGCCATTATATCAGCAGCAATAAAGGATGAATTCAGGTAAATTGAGCTACTTTTTGACATTTAAAAGACTTATAAAAGTGTCTCAATTTACCAGAATTCACCCTACATAAGTAACTTTAAAAGTTTAATAATATATTTACACATATTCCTCATTTGTAAGTCACATTGGATTAAAGCATCTGCTAAATGAACAAATGTAAAAGTAAAGCGTCACAACTTTTATTGTTATAATAAACAGCTGCATCATCTATGAAAATTAATTACTTATGAAGATCATAAGATGAATATGGTAAACTGCATCAAATGTTTAGATTATATTTAAAAAACAATATGACTCACCCCGGATGCCCCCATTTTCACCTGCAAGGAAAAATACTGTCATGTCACAATGATTTTTGCCTGACATTTTAACAGTTCATTTAGTTGAGCAGGATAATTATAATTATAATAATAATAATAATAATAAAAGATTCTTGGTTTCCAAGATTTTTCCATTAGTATACAATAACACTTTATGTATAGGCCTTTAGCCTATAAAAAAGCCTAATAGCCCCAAATCTCAAAATTGACTAGTGCACGAATAAACAATGTTTTTGCCTGTAGTGTCTTGCCTTAATTCAAATTATTGAAAAAATGTTTTTGGCCTTGCTAAATTGATGCAGTCTGTTTTTATGTTTCCATGTGCTTATAAATGAAGCATTATCCTTTCTCTATTTCATAACTCTCCCTTATCATAACTCTTGCAAGATTTGGCAACACTGCGCTTCGGATAATTTTACTGTGAACAAGAATCAACAAAAATGGCTATTTAGAAAAACTACCGATATAATGGCCTACACGCCCATAACAACCCCGAAACAAACGGCAGCATCACCTCGAAAGTGAAAGTAAAAGGAAAAGCTGTTCTTGCCTGTTCAGACGGACTCCAGGATCCCGAGCAGCAGACAGAGACTGTGTAACGTTTATCCTATTTTAACTAGGCTAGACATTACACAGTGTACGATAGGCTATATGTGTGTGTTCAATGCCTATCAGTCTCTCTCGGGTGCACGACTTTTGCCCGTCACTGGATCCAACAACTGCCAGATTTCTTTCGGCTGCCTTCCGCGTGCACGCGCACGACGTTAGTTGACTACGTCGGTGCGGCTAAATGAATTTATGTTTAATAAAAAACAATAGCAAGACATCATTTGAACTTTTCTGAAAAAATTTTAAAAGCTAAAAATATTCTCTATACTATAGGCTACTTGGCGTCAGGGAGATATTTCCTTTTACGGTGTGTCGCGGAAGGACTCTCCCACTTTGATTATATGGATGTCGTTATTTGTTAATGACGAGGCTACAAAGGACATAGGCCTACATAAAACATTTTTAGATTTTATATGAAAAATATACTTCACAAATTAAAAAAGTATGTAGGCCTACTTCCCAACATCAGAGCAGAAGGTTCCCTTGAAATTATTATTATTATTAGGCTATTATATTTCTTTTTACACCTTCGGTCTGAATTATGGAATTATGAATTATTATCATTATGGTTCTTTATTCCAAACAGCATAATACAATGGGTGGTCTCCTTTTCTAAACTTTCATTAACAATAAAATTTTTTCTTTTGGAAAATGTATTTTGTTCAAAGCTTTTCCCCGAACAAAGTTTCCTGGAACAATCTGATACCAAACTGTTAAAAATAAGTCCCTCTTTTTCTCTGGTTTAACAGCCATTTTAATTGCATCGTATCTGAGTTTGATGATTATAACTTATGAACAATTTATGAATCTCCACAGCTTTCCAGTTCCACCAAAATAATATAATATCTTGATAAAAGCTATTTAGGTTTAGCCTGGTTAAAACCAGACCCTTCTCAGTCGTAACTGAGTTAAGGTCTGGGGAAGGTTCATTCACAGCTCATTTCCAAAGGGGCGTCACCAACGGACGTAGCTCAAATGCCTCTGTAAGCAATTGCATAGACCTTAAAACCAATCAGATCGATCGTCATCTTGTAAAGCCCGCCTCAACGTTTGTGATTGGTGCCTCGATTTGGAAAGATTGGAAATGAGCTTGAATGGGCTCTTCGCCAGACTAACTTGCAGAGCAAATCTAAATTTGCCGGAAGTTCGTCTGGGTTTTCCCAGGCTAATTTAGGTTTAGTCCAACTTATTAAAATCAACCAATTTGCAATTAAAATTGCTTTGCTTTAAATGCCATTGATCTCTTGTAGGAAATGCAACAAACATAGTCACAAGATTTTTCAAATAGAAAGAAAGTGGTGAATTCTACTGGTGTTCTTTGTAGATTGGAAAAAGGCCTGGCTTTTGCCTGGCAAGGTTTGTATTGTCAGGATACAGGCACGGAGACAGAGGTAAGTGAATCCAAACACAGCTTTTTTTAACGTGACACAAGTGCAAAGGTGAGTATTTCAAAGTTCAGGTGCAGATTCAGTGAAGATCACTACGTGCGGGGCAGATTACAGGTGAGCAGGTCCTCTTCAGGTTAACTGATGTCAAGCAGTCACAGATCTTTGATACTTGTCTTTTCTCTTTCAGATGCAATCATGAGCGAGACAACTCGGCGTGAACACAGGGGCTCAGGAGAATACAGGGTCTCGGGGAACAAGGATCCAGACAGGATTTCGGAGAACAAGGATCCAGACAGGATTTCGGGGAACAAGGATCCAGACAGGATTTCTGAAGACAGTGGAACAGGAATACAGAGGTTAGTAATTCACAGGTGAGTATACGTTACTTGGCTGGTACTAGAAGGATCAGAGACTTTGGAAGACAACGGGAAATGGTCTGTTCCTGTTGGAGGCTTGACCAAGACTGAGGCCGTGGTGAGTGTTTTTATGCAGAGGTTGATGATTGTGAACAGGTGCAGGTGATTGGTAATCCGGGGAGAGTAATTGCAGGTGCTTCAAAGAGGATTCTGGGGAATGTAGTGCAAAGATAGATGGTGAACCCTGACATGTATAAAGTCGATTTTAAAATCCTTCATAAAATCTATCCTGTTAATTCCACTAGTTCTAAATATTATGACATTGTTTGCGCAAATACGGTTGAACATTGACTGTTGGTCGTAGAGCGAGACACTGCTTCACTGCTGCCCGCCCTGCGATCGACTGCTTTTGTCAGCCTCGTTGCCTGCTGTGAGTTTGTTTGTTTGCGTTTGTTTGTTTGCGTTTGTTTGTTTGCGTAAATACGGTTGAACATTGACTGTTGGTCGTAGAGCGAGACACCGCTTCACTGCTGCTCGCCCTGCGATCGACTGCTTTTGTCAGCTTCGTTGCCTGCTGTGAGTTTGTTTGTTTGCGTCGCGGCTGTCTAAGCCTCGTATTAGGTTCGTATTTCTTTCTGTTTTTCCGTATTTCTTTCTTTTATTCTGTTTTGAACCATCGTTTAACTCATAATTACTCATAATTACAACTCGGACTGTTGAGCAGACGCGTCTCAAGCCGTTACCCAACACCGGTCCTTTACACCTATGGGTCACGGCTGAGCGAGTCTTCTTTACACTCACTTACAAACGAACATTTTCCCGTCTATCGTGCGTCTACATTACACCCGTACCACTAAAAAGACGGTATTTACCCAAGACTTGAGACATAAATTAGTATAAATATTAATAGCATCACTGGTTGCATCATTGCTAACTTACTGTCCATCTGTTAAAATGGCGAATATATCAGGTGTATGTTATCTACCTTTTGGTGCAGATGAGAACAAATCTGATTTGCTCGCGGTGCAGTCTGAATTAGAAGCTGTAGAAAAGCAGATCCGTGACCTTCTAGAGAGACAAGCTGAGCTGAGAGACCGGCGTTTAGCTCTTGAAACATCACGCGCTGATGCACACGGATCAGTGATTAACGTTAGTAACCCGCTGACGCTGACCTCGTCTACTCCGTGCGTTTCTCAGCATTGGTCCCGAGCGTCCAGGTCACGATCAGCCATGATTTCATTCACTCTGGCTCCAACACACCACCACGAAGCCTGGGTGGTTCCGCGGAAGCCGCGAGCCAGGACAAGAATTTTTTCGCCCCTCCCGGTTTTCGAGATCTCCACTCAGAACCGCTTCTCCCCTCTTCGTGAAACGGAAGGCGATGCTGTGATCATCGGCGATTCCACCGTCCGACACGTCCACGCTACGTTAGGTAAAAGTAAGGTGCACAGTCACTGCTTTCCTGGTGCTCGTGTTCTCGATATCACTGCGCGGGTAACTGAGATCTTGAACGGTGACGAGCGCGTCGGAGCTGTTGTGCTGCACGCGGGAGCTAACGACATTAGGCTGCGACAGACGGAGGTTCTGAAGCAAGACTTCAGGAGCCTTATCGATACGGTACGCAGCACATCGCCTGAAACATCGATTATTGTGTCTGGACCGCTTCCTACGTACCGACGAGGGCATGAAAAGTTCAGTAGATTATTCGCGCTAAATGAATGGTTATTGTCATGGTGCAATGAGCAGAAACTGCTCTTTGTAAATAATTGGAATCTGTTTTGGGAGCGACCAAGGCTCTTCCGCGCTGATGGCTTACACCCAAGTAGAATCGGGGCAGATCTTCTGTTGGATAACATCTCCAAGATGTTAAATACCGTTTGACTTGTAACCAAAAATCCAAATCACAGTCTCTACTGCACCAATTTAATTGATATTAATACTAGTGTAGAACATTGCATAGAAACTGTGTCTATTCCTCGTTTACTAAGATCAAATAATAAATCTACTGCGGGATCTAGAAAAAATCTAATTGTTATTAAAACAAAAAATCTCGCTATTAGTGAACAAAAACAATTTCTAAAGCTAGGTCTTCTAAACATTAGATCACTCACACCTAAGGCGGTTATTGTAAATGAAATGGTCACAGATAATAATTTCGATGGTCTGTGCCTTACTGAAACCTGGCTTAAACCAAATGATTATTTCGGTCTAAATGAGTCTACTTCGCCAGGATACTGTTATAAGCATGAGCCCCGTCTGATCGGTCGTGGCGGCGGTGTTGCAACAATCTACAGAGATATCCTCAATGTTGCTCAGAAAACTCGTCATAGGTTTAATTCATTTGAAGTACTTGTGCTAAATGTTACGCTCTTAGATGTAAGAAAAAAATCCCTATTATCTCTAGCATTGGCTACTGTATATAGACCTCCAGGGCCTTACGCCAATTTCCTAAAGGAGTTTGCTGACTTTCTATCAGATCTTTTGGTCAACGTCGATAAAGCATTAATTGTTGGAGATTTTAACATACACGTAGATAATTTAAATGATGCGTTAGGGGCTGCGTTTACAGATTTATTAAACTCCTTCGGGGTCAAGCAAAACGTCACCGGACCAACTCATCGTCTTAATCATACACTCGATTTAATTATATCATATGGAACCGATCCAACCGATATAGATATCATTCCACAAAGTGATGATGTCACTGACCATTACATGGTAACTTGCATATTACGGACTGCTGTAATATGTCATGCTGCACCACGTTATCGACCAGGTAGAACAATTCGTCCATCCACCATAGATCATTTCTCAAATAGCTTATCTGATCTGTCTCAGCTGCTGCCTGAACCCAAACAAACAGATGAATTAGACGAACTAACTAGCACTATGAGCACCATTCTCTCTAGAACATTGGATATTGTTGCACCCATTAGATTAAAAAAGGTCAGAGAAAAAAGTATAGCACCATGGTACAATAATACTACGTATGTTTTAAAGAGAGAAACCCGTAATTTAGAGCGTAAATGGAAAAAAACTAATTTAGAGGTCTTTAGAATCGCGTGGAAAGACAGTATGTCACGTTATAAAAAGGCCCTTAAAACGGCCAGGGCTGAGCACCTCAGCAAATTAATAGAAAACAACCGAAATAATCCAAGGTTTTTATTTAATACCGTGGCTAGACTAACAAATAAACAGACGTCGTCGGAACAAAATACCTCGTTACAGTTTAGTAGTAATGATTTCATGAACTTCTTCACCGAGAAAATTGAAAGCATCAGAATCGTAAACGTTCAATCTTTGCTCGCGCCTTATAATTCAGCCGCAATTATCACCCCGCAAGAACAATTACAATGCTTTACAACCATAGAACAAAAAGAGTTAAATAAACTTATCACTTCATCTAAAACAACAACATGTTTATTAGATCCTATACCAACTGAACTACTGAAAGAAGTGTTACCTATAGTGGAAGAGCCTCTTCTCAATGTTATTAACTCATCTTTATCTTTAGGTCATGTTCCAAGAACGTTCAAGCTGGCAGTTATAAAACCTCTTATTAAGAAACCACAATTAGATCCAAATAACCTAGCAAATTACAGACCCATTTCGAATCTTCCATTTATGTCAAAAATATTAGAAAAAGTTGTGTCCGCTCAACTCGGCTCTTTCTTGCAAGAAAACGACATCTATGAAAAGTTTCAGTCTGGATTCAGGCCACATCATAGCACTGAAACTGCGCTTGTTAGAATCACAAATGATTTACTTTTAGCTTCGGACTAAGGCTGTATCTCAGTACTAGTTTTACTTGATCTTAGTGCTGCGTTCGATACTATAGATCACACAATACTCTTAGATCGACTACAAAATTACACTGGTGTTCAAGGACAAGCATTAAGCTGGTTCAGGTCATACTTATCTGACCGCTACCATTTCGTCTACTTAAATGGAGAAAAATCGATCATAACTTCGGCAAACTATGGAGTGCCGCAGGGATCTGTGTTAGGCCCTTTATTATTCTCAATATATATGCTGCCACTTGGTAATATTCTAAGGAAACATGGAATTAGTTTCCATTGCTATGCTGATGACACTCAAATATATATTTCATCACGGCCAGATGAATACGCTAAATTATCCAAATTGACAGATTGTGTTAAAGATATAAAAGATTGGATGACGCGTAATTTTCTTTTATTAAATCCAGACAAGACAGAGGTAATACTTATCGGTTCTAAAAACCGTCCACAAAACCTTTCACAGCACGACTTTAACATAGTAGGATGCCCTGTTACTTTATCCGCTACAGTAAAAGACCTGGGTGTTACATTAGACTGCAACCTGTCTTTTGAAAAGCATATTTCATATGTTACAAAAACTGCCTTTTTCCACCTTAGAAACATTGCTAAGCTACGTAATATGCTATCAGTCTCTGATGCAGAAAAGTTAGTTCATGCATTCACGACCTTGAGACTAGATTACTGTAATGCTTTATTAGCTGGTTGTCCTGCATCTTCAATAAACAAGCTACAGTTAGTCCAAAATGCAGCCGCTAGAGTTCTTACTAGATCAAGAAAATATGATCATATAACACCGATTTTATCATCACTTCATTGGTTACCTATAAAGTTCCGTATTAATTACAAGATATTGCTTTTGACTTATAAAGCTCTAAATGGTTTAGCTCCAGTCTATTTAACGGATCTTCTATCGCCTTACAATCCATCGCGCTCTTTAAAGTAACACCAAGTATTTTTTCCTCTTCGGTCGCCCTACTGGATGGAAACGAAATTGTCCATTGCCGCTGTCGTAAATAATTTAGCCTACCGTCGCACGCACGCTCGCTGTTTACCCAGCACCGGCTTTAGAATGAACGATGTCCACAGACAAGGTAAAGTATGTTACATGATTTCATGAAAGGATGATGTATTGCGACATCAGAAACGAAGAAAAACGAAATAATGACTATTGTAGCGCTTGACGTAAAGCAGTCGAATTTTGTAGTTCTTTTTGTGCACGGGTTCCTACCCGAAACCCGAAGTTACATAGTGCCAGTAAAAGCGATACAGACACTGTCAGGCTATGGCAGACGTGTCATTTAACTTATTTTAAGTCGATGTACCATCACAAGGGTCTTTGAAATATATTATGAAGGTTGAAAAACTACTTAGTGTTACTTTAAGATCACTAAATTCAAGGCTTCTGGTCATTCCTAGGATATCCAGATCCACCAAAGGAGGCAGAGCATTTTCACATTTAGCTCCGAAGCTCTGGAATAGCCTTCCTGATATTGTTCGTTGCTCAGACTCGCTCTCCCAGTTTAAAACTAGACTGAAGACGCATCTATTTAGCCAGGCATTCATATAAATTTTTTATCTTACAGTTACTGTAAATTCGGCCTCTAGTTCATAAACGCCAGAGGAGAACTGGCCCCCGACTGAGCCTGGGTTCTCCCAAGGTTTTTTTTTCTCCATTGGGTCATCTGATGGGGTGTTAGGACACCATTAGGTCACTGGATGGAGTTTTTCGGTTCCTTGCCACTGTTGCCTTTGGCTTGCTCAGTTGGGGATATTCAAATTAATTAACCAATCATACCATTGATCAGCTCTACCAAACTTGGATGTCTTTTTTTTCCAGTAATAAACAAACATTGTTAAGTTGTTTTGATTGATACTGTGAAGCAGCTTTGATACAATCTGTATTGTGAAAAGCGCTATATAAATATATTTGACTTGACTATTTGACTTGACATTGATAAGACAATATTTTTGTGGTCTTTAAGAAGAAACAGCATGTGTATTAATTTTATGATTGTAATACGACCAAAAAATTTTGAGCTGATTTAAGTTCCTTTATTTTCAGCCATTTTGTTCTCAAATATATCATTTTTTATTGTGAAAACCTTGATCATTTATCTCTTGAATATGTTGTCATACATTATGTTGTAGACTACACTAAATGTTTCAATCATAAAAAAAATGGTTTAATTCTCCATTGTGTCTATGTGTCTAGTAGTCATTGTAACTATTTCGTATTGAATTTAATTCTCTAATTTCATAGTTCACAATAATAAAAGTGCCAAATTATTGATGCTCTATGAAAATTTATTTAAAGATGTGATTTAGCGTTGTAAGGCCGTCTAACTCGATCCAATGGCGGTATTCGAATTAGCGGTGAAGGTCTCTGCGTGTTACTGTCTTTTCTCGCGGCAAAGTATGTTTGGTTAAATTCAATACATTTTGTCTTATGTATTTACTCGTTATTTCATCTGACTCCATAAATGAAAAGGCTTTAATGATATCTGTGCATCATTAAATGTGAGCGAATGTTTTATTATTCTTTTAAACTCTTGAATGAAAATAATGTCAAAGTCAATTAGAATAATCAAATATCACAATTTAATATGTCAGGTAAATGTATCATTACAATTTCATAATCAATTCAAAGATAATCAATGCAAAACATCAAATGCTCTAGAATAAAGAGGAAAAAGTTTACCCGACAAGAAATGCGTGAGGCTGAGAGTCTCGCAACTCTCAGCCTCACGGGCCGATCTCAGATCCAGAAAAGGCCCCGAGCTCTCGCTGCGTTTCATTATATACCCAGACCTCATTTCAAATCTAAGCATCATCCACAGTGGAAATTTACCTGTAAGTCACCATTTGCTAGTAGTGGAAAATTAGCATTCAGTCAAATGGTCAGAAGGTGTTAACTCAAAGACACACCCTCCAGTGTGGAAGATATTTCTAAACTTCCTAAGAACTTTATTATCTTTTGGTTTACTTCTTTGGGAATGAGACATTTGTACCAGTCGCACCGAGACATTTCAAATAATACCAAACATGTATGATAATCATTCACATTAAACCATTTAGATTCTTGTGTGAGTTTGGGAGATCTCTGCCAGGATGAAGAATGTGGGAGAGAAATGTAGATTAGGATGAGGGAGGTGAGACCTTCGTCTCAATAGTGCATGAGGGGGAGTTCAAATGTTAATTTCCTTTGTTTTCTCAGAGAGTGGCCCTCTCTTAAAGTCCTTCTAGTTTTTCCAGTCTTACAGCGTGAATACTGTGCTTTTCATCTGTTTATGTACATAATTCCATGTGTTTATTCTATTTTTTATTGTTATTGTATCTCATTTGAGATATGTTTTCCCTGTTCATTTTTGTACTTATTTGTTCTGCAATTAAAATGTTTGTGATGCCCTTTCAGTTTCATTTAATTGTATTTATTTATTGTAGCTAATACTAGCTATTGCATCCTTATTGTTTTAATATAATACTTCTCATTTTCCATAGATGGTGCTATTACACCATATAACATTACTTGATATTTAGAACATGTTGTCATTTTTTTTTTTTATCACAGGTATTTCAATCTATACTCTGACTACAATATTCTTATCTACCTACAAATACCCCCCTGAATTATTTCCTTTAACCTCATTATTTGACTATTATATTACATTATTGTCACTCTATAGATTAGCACTTGGGTTACTTTAGGTCTATCTGTGCTGTGTCCCTTTGATAAATGCAATGAAAATAGTTGTGTCTCGTATATCATGTCCTTAACCTTTCCCACCCTTATTTATCAGCAGTGTTGGGGGAAACGAATTGCAAGTATCAGATTACTTTTAAAAGTAAGTAGTAACATTACACATTGCTTTTAAATAAAAAAAATTAGTTACTTTTTATAAAGTAATGCAAGTTACTTTGTTTTCCCATATTGACTGACAGCTCTCCTATCTTTCCCCATGTTAAGAGAAATCATGAGTAAGTGCAGAGGCGTTGTGTGTGAACATGATGTTATTGTAGATCTAAATGTGGACATACATTTACTCATCTCACTGGCATAAAAACAGATTCAGTATTTCACAAAATGAATAAAAACAGTGAAATGCAAACACAGAAAATTATGCAAACCTGCAATAATTAATGTTAAATTACACAAATATACTTTATGTATTTAATCTCACTTTATTAACCAATGTCTTTGATCCAATTCAACCATAAGCAAAAATTACTTAAGATGAACATCTTTTTTGTTTTTATTGCTGAAGTAAGTCTTGAACTTTCTTCTGTGATCCAGAAATGCCAACGCAGTCTCATGAAAGTGCGCATCAATACCACGAATGTTATTTCTCGTGCCATTTATACGCCAAAAATGTTTTTTGCGTGTATATGCTACGCACTGTAAACCCCTTGGGATTAGGGTTTAGGGATTAGGGTGGGGGTGCGTGCGTATTACACGCCATAAAGTGCGTATCATATGCACGCGAAAACTGCGTATCATATACACGCAAAAACGATTTTTGGCGTATAAATGGCGCGAGAAATAACAGTGCAGCTGAAAGGTTTGTTTGAGCGAAGCCCTCTACTGTACAGGTGTGCATGTACATTTCCTTCAGCCTGAGGCTTATTCGTTTCACATCTGCTGTGAAACGACCTTTACATATGTATATATATATATCCTTTCACTCCACATTTTCCAGCTTGTTTTTGTGTGAAACTCTTTTCAGTCTTTGAAATGACTGCATTTCCATCTTCAATTAGTGTATTGATGAGGTTTTTGAAACTGATGCTATTTGTGTTCATTCACTTGCATTGGGTCTAAAAATCAACATAGTAATTATTAATAATAATTTAAAGAATGACAAATTTGTAACAAAAGAAATATAGCCCAATCGCAATTCAGCACAAATCTAGTTTACTACTGAGTCTAGTATCTAGTTTTAGATGTATTGTTAAATGTCAGTTTTCATCTTAATGTTCCTCATCAGTCATTAAAGAGAATGAAGGAAAACACCAACCTATTTGTTCCTCTGTATCTTCATCTTTTATTCTGCAGGGTTCTTCCTTAATCTCCATCTTTACAATAGTATATCAGTAGTTTCTCCTGGAGTAATTCCTCCTGCTTGCTTCTTCTTCTCCTGTGGGAAGATGGGAATATTCCCAGCATTTAAACTCTCATGAACGGCTGTGGGAGCTTCACTGACTGAAGGAGTGAATTGTGGTCGTTGTTGCTCATTTAGCAGATGATCATCACACTTACAATCACTCGCAATTATCATGTTTCAGTGTTTTGATCAAACAGTCATTTAGAAACAATTCCCTGATTACTAAATTTACACAAATGACCCAACTCAAGAGTTCATATTTGCTTGATTCTTCATATTGTGACTGTTTTTATGTTTTATGATAGTTATTCCCAAGGCCCTTGTTTGGCCTGAGCAGTTTAACTGTCCACTGTTCTTCAGAAAAATACTAAATAAAAAGCAAAATGACTATTTATGATCTCTCTTTTTTTAAGTTATTAACATTTTGCAGATTCTACAAAGGATATGTAAACTTATGACCACAACTGTAGCTGATTTTTGTGTTGCTCTAACATGAGATATGGTTTATCACAGATGGAAGCTGTAAAACAGGTATTTTATTGTAATGAAATGAAACCACTTTATTATCCCCTAGAGGAAATTTGTCTTGTACGCAAGGTGTGTTTACATTGATAATACGTTGGATCCATAAACAATAAATATACATAATACATAATGATATAAACACTCCCTATAAAAACACAAGTCCCTATTCCAAGCCTTGCATTCATTAGATAACGTTCATTTGTTGTTTAACATTAAAATTGGGTTAGGTATAAAAGAGGTATTGATTTTATGTGCTTTTAAAGACAGCTCTACTGTGAGCTATAGTTCATTTATAGTATTTGCTTCTGAACATCCTAGAACTGCAGTCCTGAAACCGCAGCTGCCGCTATATCATCCAGTTCGGTAGGTGAGGTTGTCACAAAAAACTAGGGTCCTGAAATTGCAGCCTCCGGCTGTGCAGGAACATACAACTGGAGGGAACACTTACATTCGTCTTCATCAAGGGTGTAATCCATCAGCCGGAAACTGAAGCCTCCCGTGAGCCGCCATTATAGCAGAACTTCACCTACTGTTAGCATTCCATTGACTCCCATTCATTTTGGCGTCACTTTGACAGCGAATAACTTTACATCTGAGGCGTCCAAAGACTTCATTTGTCCATTATTTATTTCTAAAGAAACACAACAATGTATAAAAGGCTCCATTACTTTGTATCTTACGTTATGGCCCCGTAGAAGCCGTTTTGGTAAAAATAGTCTAACGATTGCGTCATAACCACGCAACTTTCTGTCGCACAATAGAGACATTACCGTATAGACAGGAGGAGAAGCTCGCAGGCAATCTTTTACTGTCTATGAGGCAATCGGGGGGACATAGAGGCATAAAGTCAAGGAGAAGCCCATAGATAGAGAGTCCATAAAAGCAACGGGACAACATATTTCAACAACGTTGTTGAGGAATTGGAAATAATTAGGTGATTCAGATTTGTCTTGGCACAGCTACTAGAAGATTTACAACTGTCAGACTGTCGTCAAGCTCAGTTTGAGCCTGCGCAGTCGCTCAGCCATCAGGAAGTGAGTGCTTCTAATGGGCTTCACTTTTCTCCATTGAAATCAAGGGTGTCACGGGGTGCTTCTCATTTCTTATTTGTGCATCCTCGTTTCCTTTCCTCGCTTCCTTTCCTAGCGCCTCAGCTCCTCCCCCTGTAGGATGTGAGGGAAGGACGCAAGGAAAGAAAATGAGGACAGAGGAATCGAATGAAAGCTTTTTTTATACATTGAAATACTTGATCACTCGAGCGTCACTTCATAGCGTCATCAGCAGCGCTCAAAGCATCTGCCCTTATGTTGTTGAAGTTTGTTTATTTAAGAAATTCATAATGTATAATAATAACGCAAGATACCCTGTTGAAATATGTGAGATGTGTGGTTTATATAAACTGCAAAGGTAAACTATAAATTCAAATTATTGTGACCGATGTGAAGGGGGAGGAGAATGTATATGTGCGTCACGTTTAGTCAATAAAACACTTCCGCATAGGATACAACACCTGTGTATCCTCGCTCATGACTCCTCTGAAAGCCTCCTCACTCCTCGATCCTCGACTCCTCGCTGTGCAATTAGAGAATTGAGATGTCCTTCAAGATGGCTGTGCTTGATTGGTTTCCGGGTCATAGGATGGAGGACAGAGGAGCGAGGAGACGAGGAGGGATATTGAGAAGCACCCACTGTCTCCATTTCTTTTACTGTCTATGGGGAACACTTACATACATCTTCATGTTGGATTAATGGCGGATTTTGGTAGCGGCCACATTACACTACAGAATTTTAACTCGCATAATTAAAAAATAATAAAATACTAATGATTTGCATAACTGCAAATCATTTTTGTTAATGATTTTTGTTTATATTTTCCCCAAATAAAGGATTATGTGTTCCCTTTTGTCACTGCCAAAACAATGATGACATGTTTCTAAAGAAGACAAATTCTTTCCCAATGAATTCTATTTAAGGACTTTATTTTCATTTGACTTTTACCGTATTGTTGATCAAAGTCCATGTCATTAAAAGCTTAATTTATTTTAGTGTTAGTTAATATTTTAACCACTAGATGACAGCTGTAAAACAGGTATTTTATTCACTGCACTTCCACAGACACTGTTCAGTTTTCTGATCTCAGTGGTGTGGATATTTATGTCAAAAGCCATATTTTGAAAGAAAGTAAATTGGAAAAACATCTAGTCAAAACATTTTTATTTTAAAATATTGATTTATCACTGTAGGGTTAAATAACCATGAATACAATGTTGAAACCATTTGAACTGAAAGAAATGTATTAAGTCACTCAATAAGAACAAGGTTATAACATAAACTAAAAACAATATAAGTTGCTGGCTATACATACGATACGCTAAGCTACAAGAAATTACATCATTTGATTTATCAGAATATCAGACTATTTTAACTGATAGTCTGAGGCCTAGTCCAATCGGACACGGGTATTTTTATAACCGGAGTTTTTCCTCCTGTGTTTTAAAAAAAAATCTCTGTCTACATGAAAACACAAAAACATGCTATCAAGAGGCACCAGCAGGTGTCAATATAAAAACCCGGTTTTACTGTCTACACGACAACAACCGGCGTTTCTGAAAATCCTCACCCTGGCAGGGGTTTTAAAAAATGTTCGGTTTCAGTGACCTGATACTGCGTTTCCGTGTGGACGAACGGCCGAACCGCGTAAAAAAAGTCACGGTTATAAAAATACCGTGTCCGTGTGGACAAAGCCTGAATGTGAATTTGGACAATGCTTTTTCCCATGAGTCCGTAGATAAGATGATCGGCTGAAACTCTTCTTACATGAAGAGCACTGGTGCGGTTTCTCTCCAGTATGAACTCTCTGATGATCTTTCAGGTGTCCTGACTGAGAGAAACTCTTTCCACAGTGTGAACACTTGTACGGTTTCTCTCCAGTGTGAACTCTCTGGTGGATTTTTAATTCTTTGGCTGTAATAAAGGTCTTCCCACAGTCAAAGCACAAATAAGGTTTCACACTGTTGTGTATTTTTAGGTGACTGTTTAATAGGTCCAGTCGTAACCAACTCTTTCCACAAACAGAACACACGTGAGGCTTCACATCTGCATGAATATTCATGTGTCTCTTCAGGTGCACTGCCAAAACAAATGTCTTGTCACACTGATCACAGCAGAATGATCTTTTTCCTGAGTGAGTCAGCAAATGAGTTTTGAGACTTTTTGCCCATGGGAAGCTCTTTCCACACTGATGGCATGTGAAGGGTTTCTCTCCGGTGTGGATTCTCATGTGTTTCTTCAAGCCTGGTTTAGTTGTGAAGCTCTTTCCACACTGATGGCATATGAAGGGTTTCTCTCCGGTGTGGATTCTCATGTGTTTCTTCAAGCCTGATTTAGTTGTGAAGCTCTTTCCACACTGAGAGCAGATGCAAGAACATTTCTCTCCTCTTCTTTGAGTGTTTTGTTGAGGTTTCTGAAACTGATGGTGTTTCTCCTCCACTTCACTTTGTTCCATCAGACCTAAAACATGTTAAATTAGACAATTCAAGATTGAAATAAAAGAAAGCAACTATGCTCAGGTATTTTATTTTAGGTTATTTATCAGGTGCTAAAAGTAGTTCTGCAATTATAATATGTCATAAAATCTTGGGAACTACTTTAACACAGAAAGATACATTCCCCTAACTCATCTTAAAATAACAAACTATAAGACATGAAAATACAAGAAATGCATTTACAATACAACTTCTGTGTGACTATAAATGCATTTTTACAAACTGATCTTGTATTTTCATATCTGTTCCTAGTTAATGTTATTTTACAGCTCCTATAATTTTGCAAATTATGATTTGTAGTCTTAAATTGGTATCAAGAATAGACACCAACCTGTTTGTTCCTCTGTATCTTCATCTTTTATTCTGCAGGGTTCTTCCTTAATCTCCATCTTTACAATAGTATGTCAGTAGTTTCTCCTGGAGTAATTCCTCCTGCTTGCTTCTTCTTCTCCTGTGGGAAGATGGGAATATTCCCAGCATTTAAACTCTCATGAACGGCTGTGGGAGCTTCACTGACTGAAGGAGTGAATTGTGGTCGTTGTTGCTCATTTAGCAGATGATCATCACACTTACAATCACTCTCAATTATTCAGGTGCAAATATTTTGCTCAAATAGTCACTCTCAATTATCATGTTTTCAGAGTAGTTACCTGGAGGATCAACGACTCTTTTAGTTATTCACGAGGCCCTTGTTTGACCTGAGCAGTTAAACTACCCACTGTTCTTAAAGGGACTATGTGTAGTTTTTTAGGTATTTTATTATCTAAAATCATAAATATGTCCTCAATGGTGTACAAATACCTCTGCCAATGATCTGACTTATCCTCGTAAACGAAGAATTTATTATCTTTATATACATGTGACGGGTAGGTCCACGGAGGCTTCCATGTCATTCCACCATCTTGAAAAACTATAATAGCAGAGAGGGTCAAAAAGTACTAGGCAAACGCGTTTCCACAACGCGTTTTCGTTCAGAGCCAGCGTCACGTGACTTAAAGCAGCAGAAACGGAGGAGCAGAGCAGTGAGAGGCGCTTCACTGACCCGGCAAGTTTAAAAGGCTGCATTGCACTGTTATTATTCATACTGTAACATTCGTTTGTTCGTTGTGTCAAGTTGCAGTTTGTTTGAAATGACAAACCTGTTCACCCGAAGGAAAACTCGACGAAGTGCTATTAGAAGACATCCTGTCATAGCTTTTTGGTTCATAACAGCTACCGTAGATGCAACACGCATTTGAAAAAGCGAGGCGCTGGAGAGCACAATTCGAATGCAAAATACAATTTCACCGCTAGATGCTATGAGAAATTCCTACACAATGTCCCTTTAAGAAAAATACTAAATACAAAACAATATTACTATTTGTGATCACTTTTTATTAACATTAAGTTATAACATAAGTTATTAACATTTTGCAAATTCTGCAAAGGATATGTGAACTTATGACCACAACTGTAGCTGATTTTTGTGTTGATTTTACATGAGATATGGTTTATCAAAGAGGCCAATAGATGACAGCTATAAAACAGGTATTTTATTGTAATGAAATTAAACCACTTTATTATCCCCTAGAGGAAATTTGTCTTGAACGCAAGGTGTGTTTACATTGACAATACGTTAGATCAATAAACAATAAATATACATAATGATATAAACACTCCCTATAAAAACACAAGTCCCTATACCTAGCCTTGCATTAATTAGATAACATTCATTTGTTGTTTAACATTTTAATTGGGGTAGGTATAAAGGAGGTACTGATTTTATGTGCTTTTAAAGACAGCCCTTGTGAGCTTCAAGGTTGTTAACTGATAGTATTTGCTTCTGAACAGCAGAATTTGTGGTGGAAAAACTCATAATGCATGATGCTGTACTGAAAAGAGTCGGTCTCCCTACACTTTCAAAATACTTATATATTTGAATTTATTTTAGTCAGATTTTCAAGTACTTTTTATTGCTGCAAATCAAAGTTGGTAGTGTTGTGATTCACCTTGTTGCTGATTGGCTTGGTTCATGGCTTATTATGATTTAAAAAAGACTCCCTACAGGATAAATAAATTGGGGGAAAAACATATCCAAAACCAATGCCACTGAAAAGTATGAGGGCACTGTTGACCTCTATTATCCATGTGAACACCAATGTACTTGTAGGAACACTCCTGCTTGATTGATAAATGAGCTGATAAAACAGTTTTCTAGCCCAATGATCCTCAAAGACATCTCCAATTACAAGACAATGTAACCTCAATCTACTGGGAATCACCAACTTGCTGATGATCTGAATGAGTTCTAGTCATTTTGACAAAGGCTGTCCGTACAACCATCAACACCTCCTGCTAACCTCTCAGATTACGACTGTAACAATGGTTCCCTGAGAAGGGAACGAGATGGTGCGTCAGAAGTAGTGACGCTATGGTGTATGAAGCACCTGTAAAAATTACACATTAGTGGAACATTGTCTTTGATGCATGACATTGTACAGCGGACGCTATAAAGGACACCCGAACCAAACATAGTGAGCTTCTGATTGGCTGAAGTAAGTCACACACAAGCATGCAGGAAGTATGGTAGGGTGAAGTAGGGTCTTGTTCCCTTCTCAAGGTACAATGGTTACAGTCGTAACCTGAGATGTTCCTTTCAACTCATGCTGTGTCGAAGTAGCGACGCTATAGGAACGATTATACCCAGTACACCATACTGACAAGTGCCTGTCCTAGTGTGAATCATATCGAGGACAACTTGGGAAATAAGCACCTGAGACCCTGGAGCTTCCCTTGGTCCGCTGACACAAATGGAGAAGGATAATCCAAGTCACCTTTATTATGCTGTGTACAATACAGATTGTTTCAAAGCAGCTTTACAGTGATAACAGTAATAAAAGGCCTGCAAGACTACTGAACGAGAAAGCCTCAGAACTCCTGCATGTATAGCAGGTCTTAACCTCAGTGCACCACGAAGGAAACAAGATATCAGAGATCTCCCTAGATACCCATCATCCAAGGTGCGTGGTGAGCAGCTTTAGCCGCCATGAAAACCTTAGCAAGGAGGGGGATAGCCTAGCAGAAAAGCGACCCTGAAGGGACTCCATTACCGAACCAACTGGGCAGTTAACTGATGATTCCTGTACCATGAAGTGAAAACTTTTCTAACTCAAGGCATATATTTTCCTTGTGGAGAGCGCTCTAGAGTTAGGATGGTCTCAACAACCTTGGTTGAGAGACTAGAGTTCATGAGTTGGACCTCCTCAGGGGTTAAACCCACAAGTCCGGGCAAGGGTTTTCGCCTGGGACAGAAGGTCCCTTCTGATGGGAATCTCCCATGGAGAGCCATAGAGAGAAATAGGTCCCTCGCTCCCGAAAGCAAACCTCAGAAACTGCCTGTGTTGTGGAAGGATGGATACGTGGAAGTATGCTGGAGGTTGACCACCTGTTGAATTGAGGCAGACGAAACCAGATTAAATTCTGTAGCCTCTCTCTGCAGTCTGCAGGACCCACTGAGACACATCCAGCAGAAGTTTCCACACTCCCAGATGACGCCAGAGGATCTACTCTCGAGACTGGCCTCTGGTGTATTGCTA
>JAVALU010002557.1:0-10000 GCA_030770095.1 Gila robusta | reverse complement strand
AGTAACTAATGCACTTTCAATAGGTTTCTGAGTGGGTGTGTCACTGAGTGGGGAAAACCTTTTTATTGTTTTAATAGGAATAGTGCTGTTTTATCCCATGACTATGCCGTCTCACAGTCACACTGCTGCAGGGGATCTGCAACCAGAACCGAACAATGCTAGTCACATCCAAAGCCGTATTTAAAGCCCTTGCGTTCTTACTATCCTCGATTACAGTTTGGATGCATGTCTTACATTCTGTCAGCCTATCTATTTCATGTATTTATCGTACAATATATTAACTATTTATCGCATGTGAAACCCCCACCGCTGACAGAGAAGCCAACGCTAAACATGTGGCAAGCAGTTGTAAGCCTGCCTATTTGTCCAATGAGGGTTTCCAATAATACAGCTGAAGGTCCCACGCGTGTTACTGTAAGGACCACCCATTGGCCCAACGACGGAATCCAACGGTGTGGGCGAAGGGATAATGCGTGTATTTCTTTTCAGCACTTCGGTGAAGTTCACTTAATTTATTAGAATTTAGTTTCATTATTACTTTAGCTCTACGCTTAATCTGACTCCAATTTCAAATGATACTCAAATTTAGATCGTATTTCTTCTTAGGAAATAATCATAAATATTGATTATGAGTTAATTTAGATCTTTGATTATTCTGGGCATTTCATAATTTCAATTTATTCATTAATTAAGGGACCCGATGCCGCACAGAGTCACACGCCCCAGGTTTACGTGGATCTCACGGACACAGCCTCGCCAGTCTGATCTTGGTCAGAGGGTGCAGGGTTTGCTAATACCTCTTAATTCGGTTGCCTACTGCTCACTCTACATAAAAGTGTAGTTTATTTAGCCACTTCCGTACAACTTGCCAAGTCAGTGATAGACAGTAATCAAAAGGTCTTCAGATGACGTGCCTACTGCTCCGTTCATATGCACCTTTAGTTTGACCTATCCTGGACACAGATCTGCAGTAGCACCAGCCTCCTCATAATCGATAGAAACAATGATTTCAGAAGAATGCAGAATAAATCAAGGTTAACATTTATTTTTGTCAGGAAAAAATGTATCATGCCAATTCCACAAGCAAATGATTAAAAGCCAATTCAGAAATAATAAATACATTACATCAATTGCTCAAAGATGACTCTAAAAGTAAGAAATGCATTCCTGACAGAGACACACAGTGGTGTGTGAGTGTATTCTGAGTTCAAGACTCGAGAAGCACTGACACAGCACTGCATGGGGGTTTTCCTGGTTACAGTTTCCCAAAGACTGCTCTGTTACCTAGACTTAAATACCCAGACCAGAAAAAAAGGCTTGTACAAATATTGTTTAGAGTTGTTTTGGGTCTATTCGTGTACCCCACGGGGTCGCACCTGGTTTTAGGGGGAGAGGGGAGGATATCAGATATCTTGAAGAGACACCACCCAAACAGGAGAACAGGATTCTCCTAAGTGTTCAATCTTTCTCATAATCTCAATGACTGACATGAAATTAAGACCATTTTACCAATCGCACTGAGACATTTAAAATGATACCAAACATGAAAAGGAAAAAAATAGATTCACAAGATACATCATATGTGATATATAGGCATTCTTAGTGAACTTTTGGTGACTTGACTCAGGGGGAGAGGGGATGAGGGAGAGGGGAATGCAGAGATAAGGGACAAATGTTTGGACAGGACCATGTCCTGTTGCTCTGTCTTTGCGATCTTCTGTTCAGGGTGCGTTTTATTGCTTTATTGCAGGATGAGTTTTATCTGTTTTCTCTTAGCAGGAAAATCAGTTCTTACATTACTGTCTTTTCTCATGGCAAAGGGCTTTTTGGTTAAATGCAATACATTTCTCATATGTATTAACTCGTTATTGCATCTGACTCCAGAAATGAAAAGGGTTTTAATGATATGTGCATCATTAAATGTGAGCGAATGTTTTACTATTCCTTTTAAACTCTTGAATGAAAATAATGTCAAAGTCAATTAGAATAATTAATATAACAATTTATTATGTCAGGTAAATGTATCATTAAAATTTCATAATCAATTCAAAGATAATCAATGCAAAACATCAAATGCTCTAGAACAAAGAGGAAATGTTTACCCGACAAGAAATACGTGAGGCAGAGAGACTCGACTCTCGACCTCACGGGCTGATCTGGATACAGAAAAGAGCCACGAGCTCTCGTTGCATTTCATTATATACCCAGACCTCATTTCAAATCTAAGCATCATCCACAGTGGAAATTTACCTGTAAGTCACCATTTGCTAGCAGTGGAAAATTAGCATTCAGTCAAATGGTCAGAAGGTGTTAACTCAAAGACACACCCTCCAGTGTGGAAGATATTTCTAAACTTCTTAAGAACTTTATTACCTTTTGGTTTACTTCTTTGGGAATGAGACATTTGTACCAGTCGCACTGAGACATTTCAAATAATACCAAACATGTATAAAAGTCAATGATAATCATTCACATTAAACCATTTAGATTCTTGTGTGAGTTTGGGAAATCTCACCACGCGGGGGTCGAGGGAAAGAGATGTAAATTAGCACAAGAGTGAGTTCCAATGGCAGTTTTCTCAGAGAGTGCCCCTCTCTTAAAGTCCTTCCAGATTTTTCAGTCTTACAACCTATTAAGATTTTGTTAACATTGATCCTGTAAAAACATTTTTTACTATTTTATTAAAAAAAGAAAATCACTGGTAAATCAATAACAAATGCAATTTTAACAATATTTCATGTGTAATTTATGAGATTTGTTGTATTTTAAAGACAATCTTTCTTTTTAATAGACAATGTTTATCATACTTATTTCAAAGTTAAGGATTCATTAGTTTAAATATACATTGAACCAAACACTATAATAACATAGTTAATAATTCAATATACTTATTTTGACAAAACATCCCATGTTTCGGTCGTGACTGCATATTTAGTGACAGTAATGTTTTGGTAGCGGCCACATTACACTACAGAAATTTAACTCACATAATTAAAACACTAAAACATAATAAAATACTAATGATTTGCATAACTGTAGTCAATTTTTGTTTATATTTTCCCCAAATAAAGGATTATGTGTTCCCTTTTGTCACTGCCAAAACAATTGCCAAGACAAATTCTTTCCCAATATGATTTCTATTTAAGGACTTTATTTTCATTTGACTTTTACCATATTGTTGATCAAAGTCCATGTCTTTGGAAGCTTAATTTATTTTAGTGTTAGTTAATATTTTAACCACTAGATGGCAGCTATTTATGTCAAAAGCCATATTTTGAAAGAAAGTAAATTGGAAAAACATCCAGTCAAATCATTTTTATTTTAAAATATTGATTTATCATTGTAGGGTTAAATAACCATCAATACAATGTTGAAACCCTTTGAACTGAAAGAAATGTATTAAATCACTCAATAAGAACAAGGTTATAACAAACTAAAAACAATATAAGTTGCTGGCTATACATACGATACACTAAGCTGCAAGAAATTACATCATTTGATTTATCAGAATATCAGACTATTTTAAGTTATAGTCTGAGGCCTAGTCCACACGGACACGGCTATTTTTATCGCCACCTGCTGGTGTGGCATGCTCTTGACAGCTCTTGATAGCATGTTTTTGTGTTTTCATGTAGACAGAGATTTTTTTTTAAACGCAGGAGGAAAAACTCCGGTTATAAAAATACCCAAAAAAATACCCAAAATAAAATTACCCAAAATATGGGTATTTTTATAACCGGAGTTTTTCCTCCTACGTTTAAAAAAAAAAATCTCTGTCTACATGAAAACACAAAAATACGCTATCAAGAGCTGTCAAGAGCATGCCACACCAGCAGGTGGCGATATAACCCTAACCGTGAAGCCACGTTGGCCAATCAGAAGCCGTCAGTGACGCACAATCTGCCGTCAAACACAGCGGATAACGGCACACACTCTGACGCCGCAGGGCAAAAACCCCGGTTTTACTGTCTACACGACAACAACCGGCGTTTCTGAAAATCCTCACCCTGGCAGGGGTTTTCAAAAATGTTCGGTTTCAGTGACCTGATACTGCGTTTCCGTGTGGACGAACGGCCGAACCGTGTAAAAAAAGTCACGGTTATAAAAATACCCGTATCTGTGTGGACAAAGCCTGAATGTGAACTTTGCTCACTTAGACAACTTTGGACAATGCTTTTTCTCATGAGTCCGTAGATAAGATGATCGGCTGAAACTCTTCCCACATGAAGAGCACTGGTGCGGTTTCTCTCCAGTATGAACTCCCTCATGATCTTTCAGGTTTCCTTACTGAGTGAGACTCTTCCCACATGAAGAGCACTGGTGCGGTATGAATTCTCTGGTGTCTTTTTAATTCGCTGGGCGAAATAAAGGTCTTCCCACAGTCAAAGCACAAATAAGGTTTCACACTGTTGTGTATTTTTAGGTGACTGTTTAATTGCTCCAGTCGTAACCAACTCTTTCCACAATCAGAACACACGTGAGGCTTCACATCTGCATGAATGTTCATGTGTCTTTTCAGGTGCTCTGCCACAACAAATGTCTTGTCACACTGATCACAGCAGAATGATCTTTTTCCTGAGTGAAACAGCAAATGAGCTTTGAGACTACTTTCCCATGTGAAGCTCTTTCCACACTGATGGCATGTGAAGGGTTTCTCTCCGGTGTGGATTCTCATGTGCATCTTCAAGCTTGGTTTAGTTTTGAAGCTCTTTCCACACTGAGAGCAGGTGCAAGAACATTTCTGTCCTCTTCTTTGAGTGTTTTGTTGAGGTTTCTGAAACTGATGGCGTTTCTCCTCCACTTCACTTTGTTCCATCAGACCTAAAACAAACATGTTAAATTAGACAATTCAAGATTGAATAAAAGAAAGCAACCATGCTCAGGTATTTTATTTGAGGTTATTTATCAGGTGCTAAAAGCACTTCTGCAATTATAATATGTCATAAAATCTTGGCAGCTACTTTAACACAGAAAGATACATTTCCCCTAATTCATCTTAAAATAACAAACTATAAGACATGAAAATACAAGAAATGCATTTACAATACAACTTCTGTGTGACTATAAATGCATTTTCCCAAACTGATCTTGTATTTTCATATCTGTTCCTAGTTAATGTTATTTTACAGCTCCTATAATTTTGCAAATGATGATTTGTAGTCTTAATGTTCAGTATCAAGAATAGACACCAACCTGTTTGTTCCTCTGTATCTTCATCTTTTATTCTGCAGGGTTCTTCCTTAATCTCCATCTTTACAATAGTATGTCAGTAGTTTCTCCTGGAGTAATTCCTCCTGCTTGCTTCTTCTTCTCCTGTGGGAAGATGGGAATATTCCCAGCATTTAAACTCTCATGAACGGCTGTGGGAGCTTCACTGACTGAAGGAGTGAATTGTGGTCGTTGTTGCTCATTTAGCAGATGATCATCACACTTACAATCACTCTCAATTATTCAGGTGCAAATATTTTGCTCAAATAGTCACTCTCAATTATCATGTTTTCAGAGTAGTTACCTGGAGGATCAACGACTCTTTTAGTTATTCACGAGGCCCTTGTTTGACCTGAGCAGTTAAACTACCCACTGTTCTTAAGAAAAATACTAAATACAAAACAAAATTACTATTTATGATCCCTTTTTATTAACATTAAGTTATAACATAAGTTATTAACATTTAGCAAATTCTGCAAAGGATATGTAAACTTATGACCACAACTAGTAGTTGATTTTTGTGTTGCTCTTACATGAGATATGGTTTATCAAAGAGGCCAATAGATGACAGCTGTAAAACAGGTATTTTATTGTAATGAAATTAAACCACTTTATTATCCCCTAGAGGAAATTTGTCTTGAACGCAAGGTGTGTTTACATTGACAATATGTTAGATCAATAAACAATAAATAAACATAATGATATAAACACTCCCTATAAAAACACAAGTCCCTATACCTAGCCTTGCATTAATTAGATAACATTAATTTGTTGTTTAACATTTTAATTGGGGTAGGTATAAAAGAGGTATTGATTTGATGTGCTTTTAAAGACAGCCCTTGTGAGCTTCAAGGTTGTTAACTGATAGTATTTGCTTCTGAACAGCAGAATTTGTGGTGGAAAAACTCATAATGCATGATACTGTACTGAAAAGAGTTGGTCTCCCTACACTTTCAAAATACTTAAATATTTGAATTTATTTTTGTCAGAATTTCAAGTACTTTTTATTGCTGCAAATCAAAGTTGGTAGTGTTGTGATTCACCTTGTTGCTGATTGGCTTGGTTCATGGCTTATTATGATTTAACAAAGACTCCCTACAGGATAAATAAATGGGGGGAAAACATATCCAAAACCAATGCCACTGAAAAGTATGAGGGCACTGTTGACCTCTATTATCCATGTGAACACCAATGTACTTGTAGGAACATTCCTGCTTGATTGATAAATGAGCTGATAAAACAGTTTTCTAGCCCAATGATCCTCAAAGACATCTCCAATTACAAAACAATGTAACCTCAATCTACTGGGAATCACCAACTTGCTGATGATCTGAATGAGTTCTAGTCATTTTGACAAAGGCTGTCCGTACAACCATCAACACCTCCTGCTAACGTCTCAGATTACGACTGTAACAATGGTTCCCTGAGAAGGGAACGAGATGGTGCGTCAGAGGTAGTGACGCTATGGTGTATGAAGCACCTGTAAAAATTACACATTAGTGGAACATTGTCTTTGATGCGTGACGGCGTACAGCGGACGCTATAAAGGACACCCGGACCAAACATAGTGAGCTTCTGATTGGCTGAAGTAAGTCACAAGCATGCAGGAAGTATGGCAGGGTGAAGTAGTGGCTTGTTCCCTTCTCAAGGTACAATGGTTACAGTCGTAACCTGAGATATTCCTTTCAACTCATGCTGTGTTGAAGTAGCGACGCTATGGGAACGATTATACCCAGTACACCATACTGACAAGTGCCTGTCCTAGTGTGAATCATATCGAGGACAACTTGGGAAATAAGCACCTGAGACCCTGGAGCTTCCCTTGGTCTGCTGACACTAATGGAGAAGGATAATCCAAGTCACCTTTATTTATATAGTGCAGTACACATTTCAGATTGTTTCAAAGCAGCTTTACAGTGATAACAGTAATAAAAGGCCAGCAAGACTACTGAACGAGAAAGCCTCAGAAGTCTTGCATGTATAGCAGGTCTTAACCTCAGTGCACCACGAAGGAAACAAGATATCAGAGATCTCCCTAGATACCCATCATCCAAGGTGCGTGGTGAGCAGCTTTAACCGCCATGAAAACCTTAGCAAGAAGGGGGATAGCCTAACAGAAAAGCGACCCTGAAGGGACTCCATTACCGAACCGACTGGACAGTTAACTGATGATTATTGTACCATGAAGTGAAAACTTCTCTAACTCAAGGCATATATTTTCCATGTGGAGAGCGCTCTAGAGTTAGGATGGTCTCAACAACCTTGGTTGAGAGACCAGAGTTCATGAGTTGGACCTCCTCGGGGCTAAACCAACAAGTCCGGGCAAGGGTTTTCGCCTGGGACAAGCGTTTTCGGCCTCTCCCATGGAGAGCCATCGAGGAGAGACATAGGTCCATAATTCACATACTCCAGAACTCCCGGGAGCAGATCGGACGGGGAAAAAGCATACAGAGAAAGCCTCAGCCAAGAGGAGCTGGACCGTGAAGGAGAACCAGAGCAGACGATGTGACGTTTTCTGAGACGCAAAAAAGTCAAATTCTGTCTGGCTGAACTCCCTCCATATCTGCTCCACCAGCTCCATTCCCTGGGCCTCAGCCCCTGTCTCTACTGAAATTGTATGTGCTGTTAAAGACTGAATCCTCTGCAAATCCCACACTATGCCTGGAAAAGTCATCCTCTGTGTCAGAAAAAGCACACTCTTCTTGGCATTCAGCCTTAACCCCGACTCTTTCATATGGGCGAGGACAACATCTTGATGCCAAACCACCAACTGCTCTGATTGAGCTAATATCAATAAATTGATGATGTATAGTTGAATATGTGAATGCCCAGGAGTCACAGCGGAGCCAGAGCTGCATCCATGCATTCTGTGAAAGTGCGGGGTGACAGAGGCAGGCCGAAGGGAAGAACCCGATATTGGTATGCTTCGCTCCCGAAAGCAAACCTCAGAAACTGCCTGTGTTGTGGAAGGATGGATACGTGGAAGTATGCTGGAGGTTGACCACCTGTTGAATTGAGGCAGATGAAAACCAGATTAAATTCTGTAGCCTCTCTCTGCAGTCTGCAGGACCCACTGAGACACATCCAGCAGAAGTTTCCACACTCCCAGATGACGCCAGAGGATCTACTCTCGAGACTGGCCTCTGGTGTATTGCTAGTCAACTCAGCGCCCTGAAGTGGATAACCGGTGGGGAACAACCGGGCAGGCTCCTCTAGTAACCTCCTCATCAGATTCAAGCCTCCCAGTGCAACATCCCCGGGCAGACACTGAAAGGAAAACTTACGGGAAACCAACAGTGGAAGGGTTGGCAGAACGGTGTACATGTACACCGAGGAGAACAGGCACTGTATAAGCAGGTGTGAGCCTTTTCTGGTGGGGTCCGCCCTCAGAGGCCTGAGCACCTTTACATCATCCCTTCTTAAATTGCAAAACCCACGAGACACAATTGGCAGAAATTGACGCACTGTTAAATAATCTAAAGCGATATCAGCCCCCCGAAACTGACCTTGAGTGTAGGTTGAGTAATATGCCAGGTGCCCTGAAAGGCTCACCAGAAGGGGACAACCGAATATACTTCTCTAATGGGAGGGAGTCAGCCTCCCAGTTCTGCAACACTCCTGGGCAGAGACTGGACCAAACTCACTGGAAACTGCTGTGCCCCGTTGCACCAGAGGTGGCGGGACTGGAAGAACGGTCCCCTACATACACAGAGGAGAAACGGCCCACCTCATGATGAGGTGTGAGTCACCGTACAAGGGAACTTCGAGTAACTAATGCACTTTCAATAGGTTTTTGAGTGGGTGTGTCACTGAGTGGGGAAAACCTTTTTATTGTTTTAATAGGAATAGTGCTGTTTTATCCAATGACTATGCCATCTCACAGTCACACTGCTGCAGGGGATCTGCAACCAGAACCGAACAATGTACTAGCTAAGCTAGTCACATCCAAAGCCGTATCTAAAGCCCTTGCATTCTTACTATCAAACTGAAGAGGGCAGCACTCAGACGTTTTTACACCATATATTGTAGAATTAAAACACTTTATACTCAAATGTCAAAAAAAGTTACTCGAATCAAAGAACAGCACTAATAAAGCCCCATTCTTACAGATCATTAACTAAAAAAAGTTGGTTTAGGGTTTAGTTACCCTTTAAAGGGGATAATAATCCCAATAATCCCCAAAACAGACTGTTTGAATCAGAGGATGGGAAACAGGGTGGGAAAAGGTCATAAATCACTCAATTTTAAAAGGTTTTTGTACAAAAAACTATAGTAATACTAGAATTGTACCTAAGGGAACATAATAAAACAAAAAACAAAAACCATGTCGTGACCCCTTTAATGTATATGAATCTTAGTTGATTATTGACTATTAGAGCTGGTTTAGTTGCTGAGACGCGCAGAGACGGCACGCGCTGCTTGATTTGTGACCGTGCTGTGCTTATTCCATTCATTCGAGTAGCCTATCATATTGTACAAGTCTTAAATCATTTAAATATACATACAATAATATACAATATCATACCGTAGAACATGTAGTAGCCTATTTGAGTTGATATTACTCTTGTCAAGCTCTGATTTCTGAGAGATGCACGCATAGACGGATTTGCGCTCGTTTCATTTTTACTCTCACTCATTCACTTCACTCATTATTGCATAGATATTTTAGAAAAGGAATTTGGCTTCGGGAACACCCCTAATCTACTCCATTTTCACAGTCATTATGATAGCGTTCCATCCAGAGCCAAACTGTTCCTAGTTTTTGGTTTTGTTCAAACCCACCATGGAGAAC